>VZRE01005601.1:0-14669 GCA_013396775.1 Cephalopterus ornatus | reverse complement strand
GTTAAACTGGGGAGAAAAGAAGAAAAAAACCCCCACAAACAAAAAACAAACAAACAAAACAAACAAAAAACCAACCAAAACCCCAAAAGAAACAAACAAAAAAACCCCCAAACCCAAAAAACAAACAAAAAAACACCCAAAAAACCCCAAAAAACAAAACCCCCAACAAACTCACCTACAAGAGCTGACTGTGCCCTGGCTGCTTGCCCTGCCACGCCCATTTGCCCACTCCTGTTGGGTGCTCCTTTGGAGGCCCTTATATAGCCTCCGCTAGGATCTGCTAATGAGCCTGACTCCACTCCTCGCTCACCTCACTAGGTTCCCGAGGAGAAGTCAAGCCCAGGCAGAAATCATTGGAGTTTGAGTGCACCACTAAGTAGAAAATGGGAAGGTTTGACCATCAGATCATTTCTTCATTTTTTTACTGAAAGCCTTTCAACCCAGCATTTCCAGCATTTTCATGTTAAGAGGTAGTCTCAATAGGCCACAAACTGAAATGTCCTACTGCTGATATATCTGAACCCTGCCTTTTGTTTTACAGGGTTCTTTCCATCCACTGATCCTATTTCCAGAGCAGGAAATCCTCTACCTTTGGTGTTGTTTGAAACTCACAGACTCAGAGCCTACATGGTAAAAATATTGTTATCAAATATGACTGTAGTTGTTTCCAAGATGTCTCAAACAAAACCACTTTTCGTAGAATTATTAATTGGAAATTACTTAAAAGTAAGCAAAGAATGCAAGAAAGAAATAGTAATTGTATTAGCAAAAATAAGAACACATTGAAATTGTATTCTAATAGGTAAAGACTGTACCTCTGAAAAAAAAGGTTGCTAAAAGCAACTACACTAAATAAGTTCTTTGTGCCTGTGTTCCTTTGTGATACATTGTAGGAATCCCGGGGTACCATAATTAACTACCACTTGCCAATATTTTCCAGTGCTGTGTAAAGTTAACTGCACATATAAAACATATTGTCTCCTGCTGCTGACTTTTTATTGTCCTGAGTCTGTATTAAATGCTGGCCTGGTATGCTTAAGGATATAATTTTGTGCAGGAAACCACAATAACTTCTGGGAGTAACTGCAATGCAAGATCAAGATAAAAAGATAAAATTTTGCAAAAGTAATTTGACATTTTTATCAAAAGGGTTTGTCTGAATACAGTCATTCTAATGATTGATTCATGTATAAAGATAAACGTGAGCAAGAATAACTGATAGCTAATGTTCCCACATACCTAAACAGTTATATAGAGCTTGATCAAGCCATGACATTACTTTGTCATCTGACTCAACACTCAGCTTGAAAACCATTTTGCTATAATATTTTGCAATACTCGTAGCCGTGAACAGTTTGGTTTTAAAGAATATGTGTTAGATAGGAGTTTGGCTCAGTGTTCCACCGATGCTGGAAAAGTTGTCCTTGAGAACAACTGCCAGCCTTGGAGATCTATACAAGACATGGTTGAACATAGTCTGCCTTCCATTATAATTTGTTCCAATGAAGATTCTCTTTCTAATGTATGAGGTCAGGAGAGAAAAAGTTGTTTTATTTAGGCGGCTTCCTCTTTGTTTTATTCAGCAGGCTTCCTGTCCTTGATACAAAGTGAAAGGTTGCCCTAGTCCTCTGGACCCTTGCCATTTCACAAAAATTCCCTTTGAAATATTTTTTTCTTTTTCTTTGAGAGGGAGAAGAATTGATTTAGGGTTCAAATGTTTCACAGACAATTTAAACTGAGTCCACAGCAACAGAACAAGCAACATTGTAATCCATACAGTATGTGCCATCTGTAGAGGATGTAATTGCAATAGTGTTATAAGCTGTTCTCTGTCAGCCAAACATATGGAACATTCTCTAGATGTTATGTTCGGCTGAAAATGTTTAACGCCGTGGTATTTTGAATTGGAGTGAACATCCAGTAACAATGTTTTGATCCTAAGCACTGAACAACAGTATCAAACAAAGCATTTGAAGAAGGGCTTGTAAAACACAAGAATTTATAAACCCCATACAGACCTCCTCAGGGTCAGAATGGAGGAGCTGTTCTTTAGAGCTTTGGTATCAGACTCATGAAATATGCTTAACTGCTTTCAGTTAGATTAACTGCATCTTGTTCTGAGGACTTAATTCATACCAATGAGTCTAGTTAGACCAAAGAAATAACAAATGAGCAACTACTGTCTTTCTGTAGAGGGCAAAGAGTAGAAAATATCTACTGGTTTTTGATATTAAAATACAATTGCTCAAAATAGTGCCTAAACTAAGAGAAGTCATATTTTTTAATAACAACACCTTAATTGTTATTTGTTGCCACATAAGTTCCTGTGAAGATTATGGACATTTTGTGGAAGGAGGTGGCACATAATAAAGATAGTACTTTTCCTGAAGAGATTGAAGTCTTCAGACAGTTCTGTTCACCTTTACCCTTAGTATCTAATCCAAGCTGCAAAGCTAGGCTTGTCTGGTACCTACTGGGATGACAGCTCACTTCTTCAGGACACACATTTCAAGCTGAGAGAACATTCTGCAGATCTTAGTGTTAACTGTATAGAGGTCCTGGATATTTATCCTTGGGAGCCCTGAAAACATCCTTGCTGTACATGATCCTGTCTGTGACAGGAGGAAAGGGTTGCAATACAGAAAGAACAAAGTAATAGGAAGGGCTTCAGATTCTTAAACAGTTTAGGTTTACAATTTCAAGGGAAATCTTTACAGCTTAGTATTTGATTCTGTAAGAAATGCCAATCTTATTTGATGTGCAGAACAATAAAATAGAACGGACTTGAACATAGATTTTGTACCGCTTTGGCAGATGAAATGATCTGTAAGTTAGTTTGTATGGGAAGTTAAAGACCAAATGAGTCATAGGTGGGTCAAGAGCATTGTAGAATTTTGACACTAACCAGGGGCAACTAACTATTTTGAAGTACCTGAAGCAAAAATTTACAACCAGTTGTTACTTTTCTAATTTAACCAGTTTAAGTTACTGTGTTTAGCTATTTCCTTGCAATTACGATGTGACAGAGAGTGGAGGTTTGTCCCACAAGGGTGGATGAATCCCTGAAAACGTCATGCTTGCAAAAGTTCTGAGAACACTTTTCTGAATGATAGGTAAGGAAAACAATTCTGCCAATATGTGTGACATACTATTTTGTTGATCTGGTTTTGCTGATCTAAGATTAGCAGCCCAAATCCCCAGCTCCCATGAGTTCCTCAAACAGAAGAAAAACATACTCAGGAGGCAGCTTGAGACTGACATGGTGGATAGCAATAAGAGGTACAACACATACAGTGTTGGGAATCCTGACCAAAAAGAGAAAAGTGTCTAGGAAATTTAGGCAGTAACCAAACAGAAGTTCTCAGATTACAAATTTTGATGCAGTCACCTACCACCTGTCACAGATAGATACACTTTTATATCCTTTTTTAGAGACATTTTTATTTATATCTGGCTCTACATGTCTTGCTGAGGTCCTATAGAGCTGAGATTTGAGATCAGAATTCCAGCCTCACCCACAAGATTATCTTTATGCTTAAACACTAGAGAAGTCTTTTGAACAGTTGGTCTGTGGTTAAGATTGCAAACAGATTTCCTGTCTTCTACAGTAAACATTTCAAAGAGGTATAGCTTTTGGTTTGAGATGACACAAGGATCTAGCACTCAACAGTTGCCCTTTACAAGTGGAGTGTAAGGCTGTAATAATACATTTAATATGGGGTTTCCCCTGTTCTCTCAACTTAGGCTAGAAAGAGAGCTTCATTCTGTCAAAGCCAAATAAAATAGAACATTGATATTGTTTTACTTGCTTTAATCATTTGAGGTTTCTTAATGTTTCAGTGCTCATATGACTAAGAAAATGCTGAAATGCAGTTGAAAAATAGCTTTTTGTTTTGAGTCTCTAATTCAGCATTAAATAATTAAAACCTAAAAAGTTATTTTGTAATTAAAAACACAGATTTAAATCACATCAGGGCAGCAGCAGTCTTGGCATCTTAGTTTCAGCATCAAGCAAGTTTCAGTAAGACAATGTTTATATTCACAACCTGCTCCTAGCATGCACCATAACATCAGAGCATTTGCAGATTTCTAGTCTAAAGATAAGCTAGTCTTCATACTGCTCATTTATCACCCAAGCACAATCCACTGTGTTTTAAAGATCTATCTCACTTCCAATCCCTTCCAACTTGTATCGTGAGTATTTTGCTCTTCTCTTTTACTAGAACAGTGGCATAGAGAGCAGACTAGACAGTGGAAATATTGGCAGATATATTCATAATATTTTTTAAAATGTGTCTTGCGAAAATGAAGGTTGCCTTCTTTTTCATTGTAAATTTTGCAAAAAATTAAAGGCCTTGCAGCTGAAGTCTTGCAGCTTTTATTCAACAGGTTAATGAAATACCCCACGTGTCTTTTTAGAGTAAAAAAAATAGTCTATCACTGCATAACAGAAAATGAAGAAAATGTGTTCTTGTGTGAAATAGTATTTTGTTTGTTTGTTTCTGTGAATAATGTGAACTGATAATGATGGTCTTTTTCTTCATATGTGGAATTAAGACTGCAGGGTGCAAGTGTAGAAGTGCATGGGGTCTAAGCTTAAAGAAAAGAAAGCCAAGTAATACATTACTCATAAAACCTACCTACTAACTATATAGTGATCAGTTCTGAAAAGCAGATAAATAAAGTAATTTCTTGGTACTTGCCCTTGGAAGCACCTTGCAAATTCAAAACCTGAATGAAGAATATCAGTTCCCTCAAAATCAAGGGGAGGAATTAAGTTGTGCCGGGGTTCTTGATGGTCTGCACATCAGTGTGGTGGAGCTCAAACTGACTCACGGAAGAGGTGTCCTAGATGTTCTTTGTCTCTCCTGGCCATACATACATCTTCCCTGCTTTCAGTGTGTGTGTGTGAGAGTAGGGCTCAGAGTACAGAACCGGCTCTCACAAATAAAGAGTTTGGCTGAAGGCTTTATACCTCACATGTGACCTACTTTGTATCTAGTTTTTCTTTAAAAATACAAGTAGGGAAGAAAATAGACACCTTTCATATAATAACCTCAGGGCATTTACTCTCCTCTGTCTCCTGAGAAAGTGACATAACCATCAGTTTAGATGATATGAAGGAGATGGACATTGTCCCACCTCTCACTATGAGAATTGCTACTGTAGGGCCAAGGCATTAAACCGGTGTGGCTAGAGAGGGAAACTTCAAGGACAAGGATGGGTTCAGGGACAGGCAGAGTCCTAAGCTCTGTTTGTTGGACTCAGGGCACTCTTTATATTGAAAAGCAGCTTGGCGTAGGCATAATAACTACTTTATATGTCTCAACTTGGACATATCATCACAGGGAGAATAACAGAATGAAATTCAGTCTTCTTGTCATCCTGTGAAACTCTTCAAAGCGTAGACATTCTAGAGTCTGTCAGAGTAAGCTGCTGTAATATCTTCAAAAGACAGTGTTTTTATTGATGAATGTTGTTTGAACAACATTATTTTTCAATTTTAAAATTTGACTTCTTGTTCACTAAGTTCAATGACAGGCAATTCACATTTTGAAAAAAAAAAAGGGCAGAAAAATATGTTCTCAGAGAGAACTTCTGGGTGAAATGTAATTATGAATATTCTTTGCATTTTTCTCCTCTGTTGAGTTCAAGTTAAGTATCCTGAAATATGACACTAATTTTCTATAAAAAGCTTCCAGAATCACAGAATCATTTAGCTTGGAAAAGACATTTGAGATGATCTAGTCAAATCATAAACCTAACATTGCCAAGTCCACCACTAAATCACAGCTCTGAGTGCCCTATCTACACATCTTTTAACCATCTCCAAGGGGCTGACTCAACCAGTTCCCTGGTCAGCTTGTTCCAGTGCCTGACAAACCTTTCTGTGAAGAAATCATCCCTAATATCAACTTGAGGCTATTTCATCTTGTCTTATTGGTTGTTAATTAGGAGAAGAAACTGACCCCCACCATGTTACAACCTCTTTTCAAAGAGAGGCATAAGGTCTCCCCTGAGCCTTCTTTTCTCCAGGCTAAACATCCCCAGCTGCCTCAGCTGCTCCTCACAGGACTTGTGCTCCAGATCCATCACCAGCTTTGTTGCCCTTCTCTGGACATGCTCCAGCACCTCAGTGTCTTTTTTGTAGTGAGGGTCTCAGAACTGGACCCAGCACCCCATGTGTGGTCTCACCAGTGTCCAGTACAGAGGGACAGTCACTGCCCTGGTCCTGCTCGCCACACTATTGCTGATACAGGCCATTGGCCTTCTTGGACACCTTGACACTCTGCTGGCTCATGTTCACCTGCTGTTGAACAACATCCCGAGGTCCTTTTCTGCTGGGTAGCTTTCAAGCCACTCCACCCACATCCTGCAGCACTGCCTGGGATTGTTGTGATGCAAGGGCTGGACCTGGCACTTAGCCTTTTTGAACCTCATACCATTGGCCTCAGACCATCAATTCACCCTGACCAAATCCCTCTGCAGAACCTGCCTACTCTTCAGCAGATCAGCACTCCTGCCCAGCTTGGTGTTGTCCTCAGCATTGATAAAGTCATTAAACAGGAATGGCCCCAAAACTGAGCCCTGGGAAACACCACATGTGATCAGCTGCCAGCTGGATGAAACTCCATCCACCACCACCCTCAGGGCCTGGCCATCCAACCAGTCTTCTACTCATCATTTCACTGCATAACTTCTGTCCTAAGGCAGAGAAGCAAATACCTTAGAGGATTTTTAATGCTGAACTCAATTAACTATCTGCTCATAACGGAGACCAACTTTCCTGAATTTTCTTTATTGCATAATATTAGGAGTACTGTTCAGAAAAGGCCTGTTACAAGGGACAGGGTAAATACTTATTCAGAGATATTTAAAACATAATACCTGGGATGTGTAAAATAGCTCTAGACTATTATAGATACAGTTAGCTGTCTGTTAGACACTGAGGCTTGGCAAGTGTTAGAATAACATAAACATGTTACATGTGTTACATGTTAGCGTAAACTAACAAAATTGAACACTTGTCTATATGAGGTTTATATGAAAACTGAGCCAATTTAGCTTCACTGTTACTTTCTGGATCTCAAGAAGCAAACATGTTAACTAAATTGTTAGAGCAGGGGCAGGATAAGATGTAGATAGGTGTCTGTAGAGAGTAAGGTTGGAGGGCAGAGAGGAAATTCTTAGTTCATACAAATTTTGGCTCTGAGTCTGAGTTAGTAATTATCTGTACTGGTTAGATGTTTTCCATGCAATCCACGATAAGCTAGTCGCTTATAGTGTCAGTGAAACTAACAGAAAGTGAGGTCACTGATGGTTGGAAATTATCTTACCTGTTGTTCACTGACTACATGAATAGGAAATGGGCAAGGATTGGCTTGGAAAATGCAGGAAAGAAGCTGGGGACATATATGCAAGTGAATGCCATTTATAAGAGAGATAAATGTAATTCCAGAAAGTTATTAAAAGCAAGTCTCTTGTTTGATTTAGGATGTGTTTATTTTATGCTACCTTATATTGCTGAGTACTTGTAGGAGAGGGGACACTTTTTCTGAAAGAACAGAAATTGGAGATAATTTGTCATAAATAATACAGATGTTAAACAGTTTAGAAAACATGACTTCCAAGGAGCTTTGAAAGAATTTCATTTGTTTAGTCTGGTAAAGAGAAAAATGAAGAAGGGCTATGATAACAGGTTTCAAATGCATAAAAGGTTATTGCAAAGAGGATGGTGATCAACTGTTTTCATCTCTGTAATAGACAGAATGTGAATTAGTTAGATTAATTGGTAGCAAGGACCATTTATATTAGATACCAAGAAAAACTTTCACATCAAAAGGCTAGTTCAACACCCGAGTGGGCTACTTGAAAAAGCATCAGAATTTCCATAAATAGATATGTTGAAAATGTTGGATGAACTTCTGTTAGATATGGTCTAGGTAATAGACTATACTTTACACGAAAGGTCTGGAATAGAAAATTATCAGTTTTATATCTACAGCTCACTGATAAAATTATATTAGTAATAAGTACTAGCAAATAGAAAACATATTGTAAATTTTTAGAGATTTAGTAATTAATTCCTGGTTGTTTTATTGGATAAGCTGTCAACTTTTGTTTGTGACTCATGATTAATGATTCATAAGCAACAAAACAAGCATGGATTTTCTTATTTGCTATGTTTGTGCAGCAAGTTATTGTCTTAATGATTAGGTGAATAATTTTCAGTCTGTTTGTAGATTCAGTGGAAATGAATATGTTAACTTTTATTCGGCAAATTAGGCATGTTGATGCTAGGTTCTTTTTCAAAATCCTTTGGATTCTTTGGGAACCATCTACACACTCTATATTCAAAATTGTTGAATTAAATATTATCCTTGATACATAGCATACAAAATTGCAATTATCATCAGAAGAGCATGTGGGATAACCTTGTGGTATATAAATCAACCGCGATTATATAATTTCTGCTACAGGATTTGTGAAAGAGAGAATGAAGGCATTGTAATAGCTAATAGGCCTCAAAGGAAATTTAGACCTTATGAAGTAAATTAGATTTTCTTTAAAAAGATAACAAGGTTGACAGATAAAAGTAACTGTGTAGATACACTACATTTTATAAACTTTCCATTAGGCATCATATCATATTGCAGTGAAAAGAAAATCAACTTTACAAAGTAGCAGTAAAACACATGTTAAATTATATTCCGGTTGGCAAAAAGCAGTAATCACAAAAAACCAGCTGAACAGACAGGAGTTCCATATTAGACCTGATGTTATTCAGGGTTTTAATCACTGCCCTGGACATAAACATGAGCTTCTTACATGTCTGTATAAAATAACTTAATAAAAAAAACATTCTGTGGCAGAAGATGAACTAGTTTCATGCTCAGACTTTTACGTAGGGGGGAAAAAACTAGAAATATTTATTTGCTTCTGCATGGTAGGAAGAGACTACAGATGCTGTAGAGACTCTAGAGACTCTAGAGACAGAGACTATGCTATAGCAGGGACTATAGATGCTGCCACAAAAAAAAGAGAGTCCTGAACATTGTCAGAGGAGGAGCAATGTGCCTTATGCTGAGCAACTGGAAGATGTTTTTGTATTTAGAAACATAAAGAGTGACTTGATTTTGATCCTTCATGGAGAGTAGAACACTAGGTATTTCTGCACTTTAGCTACAGTGGAAAAAAAGTAAAACTGAAACTACGATTTGCATTAAATCAGGAAAACATAAATTTTATGTAAAACAGTAACTTGGACAAAACTGGACTCACTCTCTCTTCAGATATTCCTGTCAAGCTAAGGTAATTTTCAGGAGGATATACTCTAGTTGAACACAAATTAAGCCATAATAATTTACAAACTGGTTGAGAAAATATAGCAACAATAGAGAAATTTGTGAAGATGAAGAGACCTTCCCTTCTAGTTTCATTTTTTTTTGAGTACAAGAAGAAAGATGATAATTGTCTTTTTTGGAAGTGCAATTGCTGAAAAATTCTATAACTGAATATGTATGAAAAACTACTGTTCTAATAACTACTCATGATCAAAGGCACAACAGTCATGGGAGTGTGAAAGCAGTGGTTCATCAAACAGCGTGAAGTGTTTGTAATGAATGATTAGATTGTTTCTTATACTGATGGAGTTCTCATCATCACTGCAGACAGTATGTTAAATTACAGATAATTGCACTAAACCAGGTCTGCCAGCCCACTGTGCAGCCAGCTTCCTGCATTTTCTACTTCAATTCTTGTTTTGTCTTGACTTAATTATTTTTTTTTCTGATCTTTACTCTCCTCTGGCTTTTATTGGTATCTCTAGGAAGCAATATTTAGAGAAGTGTAGAACGTTTACCTGAACATGTGAAACACTGACTGTGTGAGCTCTATGTGCCCTTCTTTCACCATGTTAACTACCTCCATTACTGCTTGAAGTTGCCGTTCTTCCAAAAAGTGAAGTCTGATGTTGTGTGGCAGCTGAGAAGAGCTGCAAAAGTGAAGAACTTCTTCTATTTTACTAAAGCATGTTCAGTGATAGAGATCTGGTTTACTGTGCATGCTAAACTGTCTCAATATCCCCTGTAGAAGTGCCTGCGTTGGCACGGGCTCTGTATCATGTACCAAGGTAAACACAAACTGCGGCATAGACCCACAGCCAATGCTGTGGCTTTGTACAGTACTGGCTTATACATTTGCTGAGAAGAGTTAGAGTGCGTCTTGTTCAGTTCTACCTTGGTGGCAGGAAATCTGTTGTGGATTTCATGCTCAATAAAAAAAAGACAGGAAACGGCACAAGATTTCTATGTATTGCAATAGTCCTTCCAGCAGTCCTCTGCTTAATTAGGGCCATCCTTGTTACATGGCTCTTGTTTAAAATGTGATCTGGCTCATGTTAAGAAAATTCTCCATATTTATATAAAACACAATAATGTTACCAGTAAAATGTTTACAGTGCAGACAATCTGTGAGGGACTGAAACAAACAAAAATCACATTTAATTTAATATTTCGAACCCAATAGTAACTTGCTTGGAGTACTGATTTTGAAGAAAACTTGAACTTCTCCCTAAGGCTCAGGCACTGCTCAAAACTTAAATTGAAACTTCGCTATGAGGTTCTGTAAACTTAGTTTAACTCATTCTTTCCAGCACTCCTTATTACCACTGCTTTATTACCACTGCTGTTCTTCCATGTCTAGTCACATTTAAATTTTTCTGTTGCATTTGTGTTACAATGCCTATCCCAACCTCTTCTTGCAGTGATCATAAAACTCCTTATATCACCTTGCCACACTCAGGACATACCTTTTAAGCAAAGATTAAGGCTCTAATTTTGCTCTACAATGTTTTATTCTCATATATAATAGCTCTGAACTAACAATTTTCTTAAATGAGAAGTAACTGGAGGTAAAACATTTTCAATGGAAGTTTTGTGTGGCTCTAGCTGTATCTACCCTCTCCTTCCTGCAACTCTTGATTGACATAGATGATCCTGACACTTCTTAACAACTCTGAACATTTATGTTGGTCATTACATTGGCAAGGTTCATGTTTTGCTTCTCTGAAATAAATTTAGTATTTTTTTTTCCAAAGCACAATGGTATTTGCACAATTATTATGTGTTTCTCAATAACTTTGTTTTCTAAAATACAATAATGAAGTTTTGTTTAGATACTGTATTCCAAATGGGTAAATATCAATTTACTTCTAATTCCTTCCTTAACCTTTTAAATAATAAAGATGTGCCTTGTTCTGAAAGGACCATCATGGTCACATACTTCAAAGATTATATCTTACTGCTGTTTGGCTCAGATGCCAGCTGCGCTGAGTTCGCTTATTATGAGTATTAAGGACATGGCTCTCAAACTGTTCTTTTATCACAGCACTTGGCACCCATTCATTGTCTTTCTATCTTTTCCCACACATAAAGAATCGGATCCCATTGAGACTTTCTCTCTTAGGTCTTACATTACTTATTGGTATCATGATACTCACTGCAATTGTTGCTTTTGCCTTCAGTATGTCTGCAGGAATTTTTACTCCACATTCCTTCCTTTGGATGGAGGAAAACAAAATCCTTCAAGTGAAAAGCTGTATAGTTTTTACTTTATTTTCTAATAAACCACTCACTGAATTCTACCTTTTCTGTAAGGACCAGAAGTCCATCCTCCTTAATATGTATTATAAGTATGCATAATGATACTTTGATGATGATGAAATTCTCATCTATTTATTGTTCTTGTTTGGTACCTAAAACAATGGAGTTTTGATAGCAGCAGTAGCTGTATCTGACAATTGTATTTTCATTATGAATAGCAAACTGATAGCTGCTAAATATAGAGAGAAATGAGAAGACCTGCCTTAACGACTTTGAGGTACAAGACTTTGTCAGATGGATTGGTAAGAGGTGGGTACTGTCTTTGAAGGTTGCTGATTAAGCAAACTTCCTACCTAGGTTGGAGAAGAAACTTTGGTGCTCCTATGGGACTAAAGAAATAAAAAACATAGAATGAGTTTGGCAGGACACTACCAAGGGTTCAAGTCTCTGTGCTAGTGTGTGTTATTTAAAACTGCTGGATATGAATACTATTACATGTTATATATGTTAACATAGAATTCATCAAAGAAAATGGCATTTAGAATGTCCTGCATATTATATATTTTATGATATATCTGTATCTGTTAGTGTTAGAGTTAACTGGAAGAATAATTTCACAGTCTTCTTGTATTTTAGTTATACTGAATCCTTGCCATGCTTGCAGAGTCTGAGCAGTAACAGAATAGTCATGAATATTGAATATTTTCCCTCTTTCCATGAACATTCCTTTATTTCAGAGTTTATATAAAATGGTGATACAGAGTGTGAGAAGAAGAAACTTAGTGGCTAAGCTCTCCCAAGTATAAATAGAGGACTCTATATAATACAGGTTTTCTTTAAAAATTAACATAAGAAAATACACATGAAACGAACACTATAGATTATTAAGATGCTTCCAATCAAAAAATTACATTAAATATTATAAATCTGTGGAAGATATTCGTCTCTGTGAGATGATGAGGCACTGGAACAGGTCGCCCCGAGTAGTCGTGGATGCCCTGTCTCTGGAAGTGTTTAAGGCCAGGTTTGTTGGGCCTTTGAGCAACCTGGTCTGGTGGGATGTGTCCCTGCCTATGACAGAGGGGTTGAAACTGGATGATCTTTAAGATGCCTTCCAACCCAAACCATTTTATTATTCTATTTACTGTTTAGTTTATAGTGCTGCTAGTTAAAGCTGAAATAAGTAAAGTTCCTTGGACAGTATCCATAAGTCAACTGATATTAGGACATATATTTTGAGGAGGAGTGGGTTCATGAGGAGGTTTATTCACTATTGCATTATACTTGCAAGAACTGTTGAAAAACATAGCAGTTATCTACAAAAATTATCTGTTGCTTTTTATACACGTTACTGAATGTCAAAAGGAGTTGGATACTGAGCTTTGCATATTTTAACTGTTTCTGTCAGTCTTGTTTCCTGCAATCAATATCCAGTGGATGCTTGAGTCAGACCCAGATTACATCTCTCCATAATGGTAAGATGGGACAAAATACTGTCTTGCCAGTGTTTCCTGGAAGAGCCTATGCTCTGTTGAAAAAGCCTGGGCTGCTTTTAGTCACTCTTATTTCTTTTATTTAGAAAGATTTTAGCTAATTCTTTTTTCCTGTTAATCACTTTGATAAGTGCAACCACACTTGCATAAGATAACTGTGGAGGCAAGAGGGCAACTATATGGCTCTGGGTAATTTTAATAGGATCTCTACATGTTACTGGCTTGAGTTTGAGCCTGTTGGTAATAAAGTTATGCCTGCAGCTGATTACATAGTGTTTTCTATAGGTTCAGTTAGATGGTTAATAGAATCATAGAAAATATTGCTAAAAGAAACTTTGTAAGAGATCTGCTCCATCCTCCTGTCTGTGGCAGAATCAACAATGTAAACCATGCCTGATAGCTTAAAACTCAGTAAGTGTACAATTATCCAAATACACTTACTTCAGACTTCTTAGAGTTAATACAGTTTTTCCAAATATTCCATTTAAATTTCCCTTGCTTCAGTTTGATAATTTTGTTCTTGAACTATCTGTGGTGAAAATAGGGATATTTTAGTTCTCAACATAACAGAATTGCCAGTTGAACGTGTATCAAAAATCAACGCAACCAGTTTTGACTGGTCTCAACATATTTGAAGAATGAATTTAATTTAATGTTTCTGAAAATAGAACAGCTTCTTCAGTACTTTTGAGGTTCTGCTCCAGCACTGCTTATGTGTTGATCTGCATAAGGCCAGTTCCAGGGTGGGCAATTTTTGAAAGTCTAGAAGCCAAAATGGAATTACTAACATACCAAATATAGTATGAGAACAGCCATATTGTGTGAGACTAAATCATGGTATCATACAGAGTCACAGAATGGTTTGGGTTGGAAGGTACCTTAAAGATCATCTAGTTCCAACCCCCCTGCTGTGGACAGGGATGCCACTCTCTAGACCAGGTAGCTCAGAGCTGCATGCATGGTGTTCTTGAACAATTCCAGGAACGGGGAATCTACAACCTCTCTGGGCAACTTGTTCCAGTGCCTCACCAACCTTATAGTAAATAATTCCTTCCTAATACCTAATCTAAACCCACCCTCCTTCAGCTTAAGGCATTCCCCTTTTTCTTTCACTACATGCCCCTGTGAGAAGTCCCTCTCCAGCCTTCTTGTAAGTTGTCACCTTTAGGTAATGGGAGGCTATGCTAAGGTCTCCTTCTGAACAGTCAGAACTCCTCAGCCTGTCTTCACAGGTGAGGTGTTTGACCTTTGTGATCACCTTAGGGGCATTCCTCTGGGTTCATTCCAACAGCACCACACACTTCTTGTGTTGTGGGCCCCAGAGCTGGACACAGTACTTCAGGTGGAGTCTCATGAGAGCGGAGTAAATGGGGAGCATCATTTCCCTTGACCTGCTGGTCAGGCTTCTTGATGAAACCCAGGATGTGGTTGGCTTTCTGGGCTGCAAGCACGTGTTGCCCAGTCATGTTAAGCTTTTCATCCACAAATATCCCCAAGTCTTTTTCCTCAGAGCTAGTATTGATCCATTTTCTACTCTGTCTATACTTGTGCCTGGAATTGCCCTGACCCAGGT
>VZRE01005600.1:88361-110462 GCA_013396775.1 Cephalopterus ornatus | reverse complement strand
GAAGGATCACTTCCCTTGTCCTGCTGACAGGATATATTTTTGATACAGGACAAAATGAAATAAAAGCCATGAATATTGGTTAAGCTAGATCATTAAAAATAAATAAATGTGGTGGGGTTTTGCACCTGTCTTTTTCACTTTCAAGGACCTTATCCAGTCAAAAATCAAGCCAATAAGCAATACAGGCTTATTGGTTATCACAGATTCACAGAATGGCTGATGCCCAAAGGGACCTCTGGAGGTCATCTGGTCCAAACCCGTGCTCAAGTAGCACCACCCAGAGCAAGATGCCCAGGATCATCTCCAATGGTGAGTATTTCATAGGTTTCCTGGGAAACCTGTACTCCATGCTTTGGAACACTGATGTAATTTTCTTCTAAAGGACTCATTTTTTTTCATTTTAGTGTAATTTTTCCTTAAATCGTCTTCCAGGACCTGAATTAATGCCCACTGACATACTGTCTCATTTTTATTGATTTTGAACACTCAGACCTCTTTCATTTTATCCTTCAAAAAAACTTGCTATAACAAATTAATTGTGTTTATTCCATCAACTATGAAATGCTTCCTTCACATTTTAAAAAAATATTCCAGCTCATTTTCAAAAGCTTATTTATAAAAGGTTTCTAGTTTTCAGGGCTCAAAAATAATGCAGAAAAAGACAATCTGTCTAAAGATGTAAACAGCAAACTAAAGCAACATTATTAAATTGCCTGATGAAGTAACTGAAAATTAGCAGTTTAGCTAATTTATATTTACAATAGATCTTACATTACAATGCAAAGGGCACCAATTTTGGCCTAACTTTCAACACTTGCAAAATTAGTATCTTATAAAGACTTACAGGAAACAGATAGGAACAATGAAAAGAAGCAATTCCTACCTCTTCTATGGAAAAGAAACTTCTACAGAAAACTCTTCTTAACTAAGAAACAAGACTATACATTAAACATTCAGAGAAGGTGATTGTGATGTCTTGGCAGGAAACATATTATTTAGGGCATTGCAACAAGTCAATAGTGCTAATTATCAATCATGGTTAAAGCCTCCTCATTAGCAATGAGATTTTTATGAACATATATTAAGTATCTTTCTTTTTATAGAATTAGATTCTAGGACTTCAGAAAAGGTACCATTTGAAATGTACCTTAGGTACCTTATCAACTACAGCTGCAGATATACATCAAATAAAAACAACTTCATCACTTGAGCTTGGAGGAAGAGGTGAGGAGAGGGGAAGTGGCCCAGCTCCCACACAACTCTTCATAGCAAGGGAATGTACAGTCTTGCTTCCAGATGATGGCAGTATGGGTTTATTAAGGTATTACTTACCTTCTGTCAGGTAAGCATTCCCAGCATTCCCAAGTGAAGACGAAAGATGAACTCATTTACCCCTCCGAATCCTGTATTTCAAGGAAATTTTAAGGAACCATATTCACTACATTTAATATATGTAGATTAGATGTCAAGTTGGTTGTCAAAGCCCTCACTACATTTAAAGATAATGAATAATTATTATTGATGGAATTTTGCTAGAACTTACCCCTGAAATTAGACAAGGAAAAGAGATGGTTGCCTCCTCTGGGAAATCACAAACACAGACAGATGTTATTTCCTATTTTAAACTATTTTGAGATTCCCCTAGCATTAACATTCCAAATAATCAATTTCAAGTGTGTATCTCTACTCCAAAATCAAATAAGAAAATAGATATCTTATCTCTACCAAATTAAAATTCATGCGGAAAGAGCTACATCTTGTAGCCATTATCTCTGTCATATAAATATATTTACAGCCTCATCTGCAATCACATAAGCCATCAGCCAATAAAATACCATTCACACATTTGAATATATACGTAACATTAATGGTTCCTAACCGCTCCAGAGACAAGGGCAGGACTGGAGGGACTGATGATAAATTTCACCAGGTTAAAGTAATTTCACTTCTATCTTTTCCTTTCCATGCCTACTGTGGCCCGGCTTATGAGGCAACATTATTCTTGAACTTTAAACACGTTCTTTCGTACCATCTGGAATGCAAACTATCTTCAGTGCATAATGACTACTCTTTGGATCAGATCTTGTAAGGGAGAGAAGGGAATTAATTCACAACACCTTCCAAATCTAATCTCCAACAATATGGGTGAAATCAAGACTCCAGAAAGTCATCTGCCTATTTTCTTATCTGTACTTCATCCTGCTTTCACTTCCCTGTTTCCAAAATACCTCATCTAGCCCAGTGATCATCACCAGATAAAACTGTACAGGTTCTCTTCCCACTCCTTATTTTGATTTGTTCTAGTGCCTTTCCTTTGTAAACCTAGTCCTACCTTCTATCCCCCATACTTATCTCCTAATGTTATCAGATTTTGTACCCATTTTTCATCCTTCCTTTTCCCGTGTCACTTACGACACAAATCTCATGTGCCACATTCTCAATTCTAAGCGTGCCTCAGCAGACACTACATGTTTCCAACATACTAGTCCACAGGATTCTGCTCTAATGTTCCACAGAATGGTCAAGGTTACTGATGCTAAGTGACAAACAGATCTAAGCTACCTAGGAAGAACTGAAACATTGTCATCGGGAATGCAAAAAGTGGTATTATTAAAAGTTTTAAAACTCAGCCAAATTTCGGCCTATGGAGCAGACAATAAGGATAGATTTGATAAAATCCCCTTATTTACTTTCCTGCTTCAAACTAGGACAGTATTCAAAGTAAAACATGTGCAAATAAGCAAAATACTGTTTTCTCTACTTGAGGTTTCTGAAATATACATTTTGCTTGAAAATCTCTCTCCAACCTGATGCAGATACTTCACATTAGGAATTCCAACCATTATGCCTTATACTCAGTAGTGTCACAAGCCACTTAAAATCAAAAATTATATTGAGAAATACTGAACAAACTTAACAAACATTTCATCAGTTCTACCCAAACTAATTGAATGCAAAATTCTACAATGTATTAGAGTATAAAGTGTTTGAGCTAAATCATGAAGTCCCTAGATTGCTCTATTACTATATTAATTGTTAAAGCTGACAAATGGAACCTTCTGTCAAAAATATTAAAAATCAAGTGGAGATTTAAAAGTATTTGGCACAAGAACTGCAATTATTTTTACAAAGCAGCATACACTTATGCCATACAAATCACTTTCAATTATCATTACTTCAGTTAACTAATTTGTTGGTTTTAATGACAGGGAAAATTACATACAGAGGGGTTTTTTGTGTGGTATTTCAAAATATGAAGGTTATATAAAATAATGAATGATTTTTCTTTTAAAAAAACATTGCAAAATGTACCTCTACTTTTAGACAAGGCTGACAAATTTATGTGTGTGTATATACAAATATATATATATATTAAAAAAACCATTACACTTTCATGATAAGGAGAAGCACGTGTTTAGGAAAGGAGTTTACTACAGTCAGCACACTCAGCATAGAGCATCTATGCTAGTCACTACAAAAGGCTGACAAGAAAACTGAGTTCTTTCCCTTCTATAGGATCAGGCAGATCATTTCTGGCAGAAGGTGGCCTTTATCCTATTTTTTAACTCTGAAATTCTCTGAAACAGGGTCCTGAGCTTCCATCTGAAAATTAAGCACATGGAAGCAACAACAATTCTAAGCAGCATAGATTTCTTTCAAAACAAGTTTGAGAGAGATGCTGTTTTACCTGGTCGCTCGCTAGTTACAAGGCACATGTGAGATAACAGAAAGCACAGGTTCAAAACCCCTCCAAATAAGGGGCATCTGAATACTTGCTCTCCGCTTTGAGAAGACTGCCTCAGTCAGCTCATGATAACAGACTCTGCATTCATGCTCATACTCTCGAAGCACACCTCCCTGGCACCACAAGGAATCCTGAGATACCCCTGGTCACAGTAAACACAAAGGAATTGCCATAGCTCCACGATTAGGTTATTCATTTGGGAGGATGGAGAACTGAGTTCAAGACCCTGCTATAATGAATGCTTAATTTAGAATACTGAAATGTTCATTGTTGTGGAATCTGAAAGCCTGTTCTCCCATCCCAAAGGGCTGTCTTAATCACTAGGTTACAGAGTTCTTCTCTCTGGCTTAAAAGACATTTAAGTACTTAATTCTAAATAGAACAGCTCCATCATGAAAGCCTCTGAAAGGGCTAGTCAATTGTTTAACACGAAAACCTGAATGTAAAACCCTTAGAGAAAGGGAAGAAGTGTGACTCCAGTCTCTCAAATATTTCAGCAAAACATTTTCAGCAAAACCATTTTACACCATCTTTCTGGCAGCTCTTTTCTCATCAGCTCATTTTAGGACATTGTCTGCACATCGCCATGGAAAAAGAGATGTGAGTATCCATGCTGTGTTTCCACTCTTTTCACAAACAAGGCCACCAGTGCAAAGGTTCCTTGCAGCTCAACTCACCGCCCACATTTTGTAAGACATGCAAATACTGAGGAGCAGCAAATTATCAGCTTATACAGCTATGGAATTTGAAACTAAAAATCCAAAGGAGTTTTGTTCTCAGTACTTGACAGGTGAGGTATGAATACACTGACATTTAAATGCTTAATTTAGATGCCTGCAGGGACATTTAGGCACAAGCATCCCTTTTGCAAATTTGTCTCTTAAATACTTAGGGATTTACAGAAAAACAATACTTGTAATAATGAATCTCAAGAGTTTAATAATAATGTCATCAACTAATCTGTTTAAATTATCTGAGTTACTTCAGCTAACCTGAGTAAATATGTTGCTATTAACTCTCAAAGAATCATAGAGTCATAGAATCTTAAGGGGTTGGAATGCACATCCAAGATCATCTAGTTCCAACTCCCCCTACCATGGGCAGGGACACCTGCCTTTAGACAAGGTTGCTCAAGGCCTTATCCAACCCAGCCTTGAACACTGTCAGGGTTGGGGCATCCACAACCTCCCTGGGCAACCTGTTCTTGTGTCTAACCACTCTTACAGTAAAAAAATTACTCCTAATATCTTTCAATTTGTACCCATTGCTCTTTGTCCTATCACTACAGCTCCTGGTGAAGAGTCCTTCTCTGGCTTCCCTGTGGGCCCCTGAAGGTTGATATCAGGTATCCATGCAACCTTCAGTTCTCCAGGTTGAACAGTCCCAACTTTCTCAGCGTGTGTTCATAGGGGAGGTGTTCCAGTCCTCTTACCAACGTTGTGGCTCGCTTCTGGACTTGCTCCAACAAGGACTTTCATGTCCTTCTTATGCTGGGAACATCAGAACTATACATGCAATACTCCAGGGGGAGTCTCACAAGAGCAAACTACAGGGATAGAATCACCTTTTTCATCTTCTGCTGGTCTCACCACTTTTGATGCAGCCCAGGATTTGGTTGGCTTTCTGGGCTGCAAAAACCTAGAACTCTAAAAAATTGGGTAAAGATAGCTAAACCCACAAATGTTCCTGCTATATTATTCAGAAGTTCACAGTACTTCAAGGAAGAAAATTTGCTCAGTCTATCATGTCTTGTACTGCTAGTGTGCAATAAACATAAATACAATTTTACAAAGTATAAGCAACTTCTTTTTTTGTCACAGGTAAGATTTACTAGCTTCCATTTCAGCCTGGTGTTATATAATTACTAACGTAATAGCACAGTATAAGCAGGCATGCTTTAAATGCAGGAAACAAAAGCAAAAAACCAAACCCCAAAACAACAAGCTTCAGAGAAGAAAAAGAACCCTACAGAAGTCCCCACCCAAGATATTCTGACACAGTTTACGATCAGTTCTGCTCGGGTCATTGGGTAAACTGTCAAGTTACCGATCCAGCTAGTGCTTACTGCTAATGCTCTGAATGCAGAGTTGAAATAGAAATCCTTTATTAATGATATATTATAATTAAATGATATATATAAATAATATATAATGATATATTATTATAATTAAAATTATATTTTTCAAAGATTTTTAGGAACAAATAGCCTTCCACTGCATTAAAGTGAAGTAGTCTAATTTTCACTCTTACATGGGTGGGTGGGTTTTAAGAGTAAAAATGTAACTAAAAATGTTTTATTCCTTTAAGAGCACTGTGGAAGCCACAAGCTGGGATTCCGAGTTACTTCTGCTTCCCTAATAAGTACCAACAAATACACTCATCTATTTTTGGAAGGTTAAACTTTTGACCACACTAATGACTGTGCTTTTCAAAGGCTTACTCTCTTTTCTTCTGCGAGGGGAGTGCTATATGCACATTCTCACACATCCAGGCACTGATAAAAATCCCTTTGTTTCCAATAGGGATCTGTGTTCTGTTACCAAATTACTTTAGAACAGACATATTATAAGGAAGTATAGACAAATATTCCCAATCCCTGTGTATATCTTTGCTTTTAAAAATAATTAAGTGACTCTCTTGTTTGGTACACTCCAAATAACAAAGGCTGAGAGAATGAAGCTCTCAATTATTTGACCCTACCATTAATAGATTAATTTTCCTGCAATGAAAGAGAGGGGAAAAAAAAAACATTTCAGAGCAAGTAAATTGTATAGTAAACATAGAAAACATTTACTAGTTTTAATACACCTTAAGAGGCTGATGAGGAAAGTGTGGTTTAACTAGTAAATTATTTTACTATTTCTCATATTACAAGTAAAGACTGATTTCATGAAATCTTTAGTTTGCATGCCATGCTTGGAACTCTATCTCCTTACCAAAAAAGAATCAAATAATTCTGCTGATGAGAAAGTTCTTTATAAATCTGTGAGACAGTTGACTGACAAAAGCATTATACAGAATTATACAGAAAGAATATAGCTCTTTCTTGATGTCTTTCACTATTTCAGTTCTGTAACATTTCATATAATTAAATAACCACCTCTTTGCATTTCTTCACTATGAGAGCATATGTAACATTTTCTATGCTATAAGTGTTTTCACAAGACATATGTGGCAATAAACAGTTTAACTGTTCTATTCATGCTCATGATTAATGTGACTTTTGGAGAACAGAGTTATCACTAAGAGGCTTGAAAAATCCTATACATCCTTCTTATCATGGATTTTATCATGAATCTTTGATTTGCATTATATGGCACTTATGATCTAAGCATGCAGGTTGGAAGTTATAAACATAAAAACAAATCAAAAGGTATAGGGATTTCATTATGAAGAATCTTATTTCCAATACTAGGCACTCACTGACATCAAGTCACTGAATAAGCATCAGCATCTTTGGAGATCAGCACAGTGAGTGAGCCAAATAAATGGCAATTAGGATTGCTATGTGAGGCAACTATTAATAAACCATAAAAAAAAAATAATGCTGCAAGCATGAGATGAGGTTTCCTGGAAGGGAAAATATAAGAAACTCTATGTGACGTTTTCGGAGTAGAAATCAGCTTTTACTTGCTATATAATTATCTTTCTTATACACTTGTTTATCAATTATTCATTATTCACATTTTTAAAGTAAATAACTATAAATTGAAAATAATCACATACGGTGCAGAAGATAAATCTTTTATAGAGATTTAAGCACTGTCATCTTACAGAAAGCAGAGAACTTGTATGTAATTATTGTAAGAAATAATTAAAGGTGTGACACAATTTAAAGAAATTGGACAGGACACTAAAAGGAATTTCACAACACTTAGGTTAATTAAAATGCAATATAATTTTCCAAAGGAAGTGATTATATTTTATTAAAATATCAAGGGAGGCAAGGAAGGAAAATGTGGTATATGTGTATACATACCTACATAGTAGTATTCCTCCGCTTGGACTTCCAGGCTACATCTATACAGGCTTTTGGAGAGAGATAGGAACTAACTGCCCAGGCTCACAAATTTGAGCCTTTCCAGATCTTCTACAAGCTAACAGCTAGTGAGCTTTCAGTCCATGGGACCAGTCTAGAGCTACTCCAGAGTGAACCCCTCTGGAGCACACGTAACTAGACACTGAATGCTCAGCAGCATCTATTGTGCTATCAACAGTGTTAGCTGATGTAAACTTAGCCACCAATGGCCACCTATCAAAGCCAAGACTAAAAAATGGCATATGTAAGCTTGCATTCTGCACTGTGAAAACACAACCAAAGAGTTTTATTTTATTCTTAGGAGCAAACTCATTTGCATCAGCCTAAACTACTGATGGAGTCAGCTCACATCGATCTGCAAAAGGTTGTGTGGATTTTCTGTCAGCAGAGTTTGAACATAGCAGGCTTTAAAGGCTGCTGTAGCTGCAGAAGTCATCCAGCTGCAGTGGGCCTTCCCTATGATGCCTCATCCCCAGACAGACTTCCCTGGCTGTGATGCTGCGGCATGAATGGCACTTTGAAGAGATAGTGAACCTAAAGGACACACAGCCTCAGAATGGTTCCATCACTCCAGCTCAGTGCTCAAGACTGACTGGTAAGCTCAGCTGGACTCCACAGTTTTGTTATCCAATTTACAGAAACCTTCAATGACAGCTGTGAACACATTCACACTGCAAAACAGTATTACAGCACTTGAAATAAGAAGCTTACTTAAGTTTTAAACTCAGCATTCGTAACAATAAACCTTACCAGAATATAAAGAACAGAATACCTGGAAAAACAAGAACTTCTCATTGTTCAAATACGTGCACCAGCTGCCTATGCTTCATACTCCTTTACTATATTCACATCTATTTCAAAGCAGTTTGGAGGGAATCCAAAGAGCTACCAGATGCTATTTGCTGTTCCCCAAAGAGAGCCACAGATTATATCATAATAACAGACTGCATTTCAGAATTAAAAGTGATACATCATAAATCCCTTTTTATGGTTCCACTCCATGCTTTGAGGTTTCTAAATATGATTTTTGTGGTTTTTAATATGTGCTTATATTTTCTTTTGTTTTCTACAGCTGGCTTCTTTGGCTATCATTCATGCTGCCCAAATCGCAGACAGAATATTCTTCCTCATATTGACCTCTACAGCACTGCTTGTTGAGAGCATATTTTAATTTAGATTTCCAATACTGGCACAGATAAGTGTGCAAGGATTCTTGCATTCATAATAGTGGAAGGTGCCAGTAAGCACTCACAAGATGTGACATTAGACACATGCAGGCCTAGCACAAGTCAAAATGATGATAATTAATCTCAGTACCACCCCAACAGAAACAATGAACATTTCCCTCTGATCTACAGACAAACGTGTTTTGAGTAGGACAAATGTCTGTATTCCGATCATAACAGCAGAAAATCCTAAGCAGTGTGAGATCTATCCTTAGAGGTACTAATACCACAAAGTAATGCTTGGTAATATCTTACTGGAAATATTTTTCCATTCATTATGTATCTTCTCATCAACGGAGAATTAAAAGAAAAATATACTAAACCCTTCCAAATTCCTTTTTACTTCGAGTTTTTTCCTAAATGACACAGAGGACCAGACTCTTTGAGTGCTGAGATGATCCTCTTTATATTATTCACAAGACCCAAACTAGTCTTTTCTCAATATATGTATTTCTCCTCACTATGCTTCCTAGGTAAATAAACAGAAGCACTGAAATCATATCCAATTCCACCCTATTCACCAAAAGCATCAGACAGCACTTCTGAAGCACTCCAATTTGAAAAGCATCCAGAACAACCTACGAAGCTACTGGGTCATTTTGCCTCTCTTCTGAAATAACAGAAATAATGTTCCTCCTCCTTAAAGGAGAATTTCTTATTTAAGAAGAAGAGATCTCTTTTGCTGTTTGAATTGTGACCCTGAAAGTATGATACAGGTAGTCAACGCCACTTTATAATTTCTGGTCTTATTCAGTATCTCTGTTCACAGAAGAAAAGGTACGTAATTAGCAAATAGCACGACTTCTGCGTCTCACACATCAGGAGGGCTGTGATGTTGCGCTCCTACCATTATTCCACATACCAGTTTCTGTAAGGCTGATGTGATAATAACACACTTTCAATTCACCAGCAGTAATAGGAGCACTGAATTCTTTGTACAGCAAAATCACAAACGAAACAAAGGAAAACTATGAATGTATTAAGATTAGCAAAGCCTCAGACTGAACTTAAATGTCGTGTATTTTTTTTTTAAATGTTAATACTGGAAGACAATACTTCATAATAGCTGTTCTGCCACCCACAGCGAAAATGCAAACAAATCGGACAAGTACTGAACTTTTAACAAACCAGCCCATTAAGCACTCAAAGAACTCTTGTGTATTTATGTTACAGCTTGCTTTACACTTTCTTTGCATCAGAGAACACGTGGAAGACTTAAATTTAAATTTATCAGCTAAGTGCAAGGCTGACACAAAAATAAAAATGAAGAGTAAAGCACAAAAATTCTTTGCAATCACCAGTGTCATGATTCATTTCCCTTCCTGCAACTGCTAATGCTGTACCATGTCTCTTCTTGCTTTCTTTCCTCTTCCTTGGCTGTTCTAACTAAATTACTAATTTTGAATCAATTCAAGATGACAGTTCCAAAACCTGCTTTCCTTTGTCATTCTATTTTATTACTATTTTACTGCTGTTTTCTACCGCATCATACCCTATCCCCTGTATTTTGTCTTCTCCATCTTCTGTATAAAAACTATTTGGCCTTCATACTCCAAGTTTTCCATAACATCAAACTGGGCTTCTTTCAAGTCTCTGATTAACTCTTGCTGTGAAATCTCCCTAAAAGCCTACTTTTAGTTCTAATGTTTCATGATACCTTTATACCTTGTTTTAGGGAGACAGGATTGTGAGGTTTTGGGTGGCTTTCTTCTGGGGGGTCATGGTGGTCGTGTGGCGCTTTGATGTTATTATCGTAATATTACACTTCACCATCATATGCCCTATTAAAGCAAATACGCCCTTTCACTACAAATATTTTCAGCATACTCGTTTTAAAGTAAAAACAAACAACGCCACCAAAAAAATCCCAGGATTAGTATAAAGAAATTTGAAAGTTATTTAGTTTGTCAATTCAATTAAGACATACAGATTTCTCTCAAATCCATTAACTGTCATTTCCAAACTATCAGAATGTGTTTCTTCCAAAACGCTAAATGCGCCTTTCGCATAAGTTTATCATATATTTTTGGGAAACAATGAGCCAGATCTGGGGATAAAACAGAGCAGTAATATTAATTGAATACTGATATATAAAGGGATTAGTGATAGGGTAAGAGATTTGCCTTTTATAAAAATAAATGTGAGATGACATTTGCTAACTGAAATTTCTATAGTATGCTAGAAAAATCACAGTACAAATCCTTTTGCTTTTATCACAGAAGCAATAATATTGTGACAGGAAAAGTCTGTGGCAGATTTCTAGCAAAAATAACCCATTAGCTCCTTATGGTTGGTTACTTCTTTCAGCATTTTCCTTCAAATATGTTACTAGGGCTGCCGGTTGTCATGACATATTATTTATAAGGCATATGTCTTTTGTTAAGCACTGTTCTTTTAATCGATTTTTTGACAGGATTTACTTACTGCCAGATAATATACTAGAACATTTTACTGGCATTGGTCATGTTAGAACTGTAAATTAAAGCATTGTGATAAGGAACTGGAGCATACTAACTGATATTATAACTGTTAGAGAATAGAAAAATTGTGATATTTATTAGGAAAATAAAACTCAACTTATTACAAAACACAGCTATTTATGACAAAACATGCCAAAATAATAATGCCAAAATTATTCATCTTCATCAAAAAGAGCATCTTCTCATAAAGCAATGTATAACAGCATTAATTATATAATTATTGGACAATTTTTTGTTTCATTATTCCTAAAACTTCAACTTTAAGTGTATTTAGTTAATAGGACACTAAGAACTTACATTAACCTATAGATATAAAAGACGGAAATTTTATTCAATCTTTTCTTCTTTACTTCATTACCAACACTACAAGCAGAGTAATATATACCCAGGTGGAGTATTGTGTTAGCTGCTAACTTGCACCTGTGTGCACTTACCATGTGCTGTCTGAAAACAGTGCTCCACCAGGCTGAGCCAGCTTCAGTTATCTCTGCTCTGCTGTGTTACGCAAACCTAAACAAACTTTATTCAAGAAGTTTCTCAATTTTATAGAGAAAGAACAGAACATGCTATTAACACAATAAATATCTGCTAAAAAAATCTCTACATCAAATCAACATACCAATAATTCACGAGTGGAGGTTTTACCTAATTACTTCACTGATACATCAGTGATATCATATGATTATAAAGAGCAATAGCAGTGGATACTAATAAAGACAGTCTAATAAAGACAGTTTAACTCTCATAGAAATCTGTAAAGCTATGACATCACTGATGATCCAGGCCACGTCAATTAAAGGTAGAACAGGTATGCCTAACTAATCTGGTAGCCATACACTGTGACAGCAGTATAGAGATACCCACAACAGTCAGGAAAGCCTAGGTGATATTTTAAATGTTTTCATAAAGCTATTCCCATTCTCACCCACTCAAAAAAAAAAAACAACAACCCAAACAAAGGAAACATCATCAACAAAAAAGGTAGACTTCTCTAGTATTGTAATTCCCCTTAATTGTAATTCCACCTATTGTCTCTCTCTTTTTTTTTTTTTTTTAAATCTTTTTGAGTCTGGTGGATACAATTAGGCCAGAATTAATTAGACGGAAGAACTGAAGGGATAATAAATCTCTTCACAGTTCTAATGCAATTACTCCAATTTAGCAAACAGTCTAAGCAGAAGGTTGAGCTAGCTCAAATTCAATCAAATCAATTTAGGAGGTCCTACAAGGCCGTAAACAGGCTCAATCTCAAGACATTTATTCTGGCATTTGGAAGCTCAGTGCTGCTTAAAATCTTTTCCTAGCCTGGAAACTGAGCTCACCTCAGAGGTTTGCTTGATGAGCTCATTCACTTGTATATACATGCTTAAGTTGCATGTACATGGCCTTGCATATGTTCAGCAAACAAACACCTACCAAGCAGAAAATGACCTATAATTATTACATCAATTTAAAGACTTTATGAAAACATTCAATTTCAATTAATGCAACCATGATGCAATCTTAAAGCAAATCAACAAAATTTCCACACCAACACTAAAGCCTCTGCTAGTTACAAGGCAATAGCGAAAAACTCCCAAGCTGAGTTCTCTGGCTACAACTTGGCAGTTTATGGGGTCTCAGGAAAGACACTTACCTTCAGGAAGGTAATATTTATGACTGTGCTGCTACCTCTGCATCTCTTGCAGAGACTGTCTTCGAAAGACAATGTGGAGGGTAGGGGCAGTGGCAGATCTATCAGGCTTTATAAGATAAATCTTGGTAACACCCAGGAAGTTGTGGATTGATGAGTTCTTTTAAATAGTCTCTTTCAACCTACTTCTGGTCTTCCTCCATGCATTTAGCCCAACACCTTTGTGAAGTTTTCTTGTGATTTCTTGTTAGGAGGCTTGTTTCATATCTTCTGTTTTGGTAAATATAATTGAAAGCATTTTTTTTCCTTCAACAAGAAGTCTGGAGTTATAGAAACTCCAGAGACCAAAGTGGGCCATTTTGCTTAAAATTACAGACTCACAAATTGCCATAACTAGGCCAACTTTTCATACATATTTTAAATTCCTGTTTTTATATTTACCTTAGCATTATTAATCAAGCTCCTGGCTTATTCAAAGGAGAACAATATACTTCTCCAGAGGACAATTCAGCACCTTGAGTTAGACTTCAGCTCAAGAATTGCTCTCTGGAGAAGCCATGTTCTCTCATACACTTTGAAGAGATTCTAGGGAGATTAGTGAGGTAATTTAGCCTGCTAAATTAGATACTAACAGTCATGTCGCATTGATATCTTCTCCTAAGTCTGAATATAGTGCAACTCCACTTACATATTTCAAATGCAAGTTGGTTGTGTTGCTCATCTGCATTTAAACTGTTCTCCAAGGCAAATAAAATTGTACACGCATTACCTTTACATGGACATCTTGTTAAACATAATTATTATCATTAATATCTCTTACAATATTGGTACTTTTAAAATGGCTCATAGCTTCATAGTAATCTCATATATCGTGTTTGGTGACATACTCAATGATTAAAATTTTCTTAGGACTAAAAAAAGAGATAAAAGACCTGAATAAATGTTCTTATTTAATACTCATATGACTGATTCACAGCTACTGCAGTTAGTTACAGATTTAAAGACAAGTAAAGTCTATTCTCCAAAAATGAAAAAATACAAGTTACAAGTTTCCTAAAGCAAAAACTTTGGTAGATCTTGATCAAAATATCTGAATCTATAGATAATCTGTAATGTCATATAACAACATGAACCTCATTTACCTAACCTCAAGAATAGAGGAAAGAGAAAGAAAATGAGTGTGCAAGAAAGCAACCACTTGAACAGTCAAAAGCACAAAAATGATTAGCAAAAGAGAGTTGTATAATTAGTCCTAAAATATTTCTTATCTACTGCCTACAGCTTCTTGGTACACCACAACCCCAAATTTATTAATAAAAATACTTTTTATAATAAAGGTGACTTCATCAGACACGTGACCCCAGGTTTACACTTTCCCTGTCCCAGACAAGAACAAAACTACTGGCAATAAACTGAAATCACTTTCTGAGGCCTCACTCCTGCAATGTCAAAAACCATGAGAGAAGTACAGGTGCAATTACCTTGGAAAATGAGGCTGCCTCTTTATCCTTGGCCATCTCTCTCCCTGCTGCAGCCATATCATTATTCTAAAATGGTATGTCAGTTTTTCAATTTACATCCTGATCTTGGCCATTAAATGTTTCAAAGCCCATCTAAGGATGCATATGATTTATTGCCCCACTGTAATCTATGTCACATTAAATTAAGTAGTAATATAATTCATTACTTTTTTAAGACTAAATACTTCTCCATATATTACTCTATTGGAAATAACAGGAATAATTGAATCCTTGACATAAACTCTATGAGAAACATGAATATGGGGATTCTGCATCTATTCCTTACACTTAGCGAACTACACAGAGAGATCAGATCTACTTTTATATTTACTTTCTGTGTTATATAGTGAGACAACATGCAATAGGACACGGGCAAATGGTTTTAAACTACATGAGAGAAGATTTAGATTAGATATTAGGAGGACATTCTTCACTCAGAGGGTAGTGAGACAATGGAACAGACTGCCCAGAGAAGTTGTGGATGCCCCATCTCTGGAATAGATCTAGGCCAGGTTGGATGGGGCCCCAGGCAACCTGACCTAGCAGGTGACATCCCTCCCCAGGGCAGGGGTTTGGAACTAGATGATCTTTAAGGTTGCTTCCAACCCAATCCATCCTCTGATGACTCTATAATATAAGCATCAAAGGAGAGCTGTTACCTTCCAAAATTTTAAAAGAGAAAAAATTGAAATGGTCAATTATGCAAATCAATAATTCAGCAAACAAACTAAATATTCTAAAGCTTTTCTGTAGCTTACCATTTCTTTTCCAAGTTCATGTTGCAATATTGTAACTGTCAATTAAGGATCCAAGAAGAAATATCTCATACAACAAAAGTACAGAAATTAGGTCCTCTGCATACTGTCTCACAGTGTTTCACAATACAACTAATCTGTTAAAGGCACAATCTTACGCCATTATTCAGTTTTGTATGCCTCAATCACTATCTGGCTACCTAATTGACCTTAACTGAAATATATTCAGTTCTTCTCAGTTGCTTAAATAACTGCTGTAGCAACTCTACATTTGTCTAAGTTAAGCTGCGAACAAGTTCAAAAACCGAATGTGTGTGCTAGAATAGGACTACCATGGTTCCTGTCTAGTGACGACACAATAGCTGCAGACGTGAAATGGCATTATGTTAATGGGCTTCCATTTCCTCCACAAGAAGTTAAACAGCTCTATCTGCCTCCACTGTATTTACAATTGCAATATGTCACTGATTGCTAGCAGAGAGCTCAAATGATATTCTTAAAAAGACTCAAGAGCTCTCTTACACTGTAGCAAAGAACAAATGGAGTAACATGAAACAGGTGCCAACACTGCCAGGCATCCAATCCAGCCCCAATTCACAGGACAGCTGAAGAGAAGAGCACACAGAAGGTAACACTGATTCAGTGTCAAGTGTCAAAGGAGAGTGGAAGCAGGAGCTCTTATTAAAATGCTCAACCCACAAAATCGCTGCTGCTTGGTACACCTCTGTGTGTGCTGTGCGGCTGACACTCTCACCCTAATTAGACTGGCTACTTAAGGATGTCAGCAGCTGCATTGCTTCCTTTGCCCTCTACACTAAGAGTTTCTATTAACAGCAAGGTTTATGCAGACCTTGTAAGAGATAAAACATTTTGCAAATCCATCCTCAGTACTCTGTGTCTTACTAAGACCCTAAGAAGTGCTTGCATAACCAAAACCACAGCCACAGAAATCAACAATGCTGCAGTTATAGCAACATATATAGACATGATCATGTGTCACATAACCACAGAAAGTGGCAATCTCTGAATTTCAAAAATAGTACAATTAGTGGGGCTAATTGGATAATTTTGCTGAAAGAAAGGCAACAGGGTCACCATCTTGGAAAGAGTTCACAAAAGACCTGGAAAGAGGCAGCGGGAGAGTCTAATGAGTATTCTGTAGAAAGTCATAAATAACTTCGAAGCATTGGAATGGAATCATTGAACCAGACTCTCTTTCCAACCCCATCATCCACAAATGCAAGTACTGAATTACGCAGGATGAAGAAAAAAAGGGCTCTTCAAAGACAGGTGAAGTTGTCAGAAATACGGGGGAAAACAATACACAGGGTCAGTCCTGGTTCTACAGACTACGGTAGCATGAAAAAATGACAGGCAATACATGAAGAAAAGAGCACAGTAACATTAATCATGAAACTGTTTTCAGAAACATGAAATGAGGTAAGTTCTATCTAGAAATAAATGTAAATACCCATGTTGAATCTTTTAATTGAATTATAGAAATATTCACAGCCAAATGTCTGTGACTATGTAAAGCGAATGAGGCATTGGTTAGGAGGTTAGCTGGACTCTGCATCTGGCCTTAATTAATTTTCTGACACTGGTCATATTTTGACCAGGAATTTCAGGCTCAGTCACCAGGAGGCAGGTGACTAAAACGGCAAACAGGTTTCTAAATATCTTTGAGGATCTAGTCCCTCCTCCAGCTCTTTTTGCTCCAACTTAAAATATAAGAATGAGGAAAATGGTGTCATGGAGCCATAGTCACCATGACATTATCTTGAGCATATACACATTTTGGGGGAAGCGCCAAAATTTCATAGTTATAAATCTTGGCTTGTAACTTTTTGCACAATACAGAGATCAAATAACATAATGCTTGTTCTTAAAGACCACCTACAAAATGAAAAAAAACCCACACATTTTCTTGTACTGGTCATACAGACAAAGAAATAGCAACAACAAGAGGCATAACTTTCGATAGTTTAAATAACTTAAAAACAAGCAATGGAAATAACCCTATAAAAACTGTTGTGGCATTCAAAGCAATGTTCTAGCTAAAGAATATTTAAGGCTTTCCTTATGTGACATTTACCAATGGTCACAAACTTGCATCTTAAGTTCACTCTAATGAATCAGTTTGCCAATCAAGACAAGTGGTTTTGGAGTGGATTTACGAGGGAGAAGTCTATGAAATGACTACACTGACAGAGCACGAATCACAAAGAAACTGCATTTCTCATTCTTAGGAAGGTTATTACATAACGTGCCATCATTGCTATATGAGTCTTAGCAAACTTACAGTATAGTAACTACTTCAGCAGTGGAAATAATACAACCTCTAGGGCTTTTTGTTTTTTAATTACTTTCACAGTCCATTCACTGCAAGCATCTTCTATAACACTAAGTCAGATTATAGAAAGATAATTACTTTCAGATATAGCACAAAACAAAAGGTTTGTATCATACCCAGTCTCTGGAATTTCAGGCCATTTCCATAAGAGATGGTACTGCTCATAATGTAACTGGCTGAGAGACTATAATTACTCCTGAAACCATCTTAGAAGCACAATTAGAAATTTAAATAATTAGCTGCACAGTTATTATATATTAGTTATAATTGTCTTTTATTTCTCGAGTACTGATTTAACTTTTCAACAGATAAGTTTTCAAGCTACTATTTAAACTTCTTTGGAAAAGTCGGTTTGACATATGGTGAAGAGCACTACAAAATTATCTTGCAAAAATCATGTATACCAAAATAAGTATTTTTATGGTCCTTAAATATCCAAAGTTGAAAAGTAATTTTTTAAAACTGTCTTTGTAATGTCAACTGGTAACACCAGAATCTGTTTTTTAAAAGTCCCATTTATATTGTTTTACCAATCTCATCATTGTAATCCAGGCTTTGCCACTATTCCCATTCCTCCCTCAGAATTGCTCTGCTAGTCGCAAAGTATCAGAAAATGCTTAATATTTTGAAAATTTTCCTGCTTGGTGGGACAGAAATTCAATGCAAAACAACAGCAAACAATTTAAAAAAATCCCTAACCCTAACAATGATAACATACTTCTATGATTCCTTGAATAATAAAACAAGAAAATAATAAGGGCATTTGGGATAGAAAGAAAAAAAAAATACGGTGAGAGTAAAAAGATGATGTTCCAGCCAAAAACGGTATTAGTTTCCTTGTGCATTTAAAATAAAGTCAAGAGAGACAATTTTAGAGTAGACACAGGGACAAAACAGATGCTCTTGGTTCTCACAAATATACTTCTAGATTTGTATGCTTACATCAAGGTTCTACTGAAAAATGCAGAGTGAATTTATTACTTTTTCTTTTAATTTGTGGCAGAATAGCCACAACTCTTGTTCTTTACTGCATGTCATTCCTTTTGATACTTATTTATTTAAACATTGATTTTTTTTTAACTCTACTGAGTATTTAATTACTTTTCCCAGTTTTCTAGGAAAGTGGAATCTTTTTATATTTAAGTCATCCAGAAGTTTTATATTTAGTCATCCAGATTTTGGCTGACTGCAAATGTTCTCTCAGTTTTCAGAATTATAGTAAATTACTTGTATAGGTGGGTATGTTTTGTTTTGTCTTTTAATTATTAGTCTAACTTGATGTCAACAACACTAAATATAGGTACCAGTTTTCAAGGAATCATCAAAGGAAGGGAAGGGCATCAAGGAATTTATCATAGTGGCAAGCTCAGCAAGTTCTGCAGAAAACAAATAAAAATTAACGTCTCTTTAAATTTGTTGGGAGTCAGTTATGTGTATAACTGTGTCATGGTTTAAACCCAGATGGCAAGTAAGCACCATACAGCCACTTGCTCACTTCCCACCCCCTTGGGATGGGGGAGAGAACCAAAGAGTAAAAGTGAGAAAATTCATGGGTTGAAATAAGAACAGTTTAATAACTGATAAAACAGCAATAGTCATGCTGATGATAAAAATTTAAATGGAAAGGAAAACAACAAAAAAAGAGAGACAAATAAAACCCAAGACAGATTTATGATATCACAGAAAAACAGTGACCAATGCACCACACCGTATGGCATGGGATATCGCTTTGGCCAGTTGGGATCAGCTGTCCTGGCTGTGTCCCCTCCCAACTCCTTGTGCACCACCAGCCTCCTTGCTGCCAGGTTGGGGTGAGAGGTGGAAAAGGCCATGACTCCATGCAAACAGTGGTCAGCAATAATTAAAACATTCCTGAACTATCAATGCTGTTTCCAGCACAAATCCAAACTATAGTCCCATACTAGCTACTAAGAAGAAAATTAACTCTACCATAGACAAAACCAGCACAAGATGGAAAATATATTTTTCTGAACTAATTGAATTATCTTCCTCTGTTTCCCTTTTACAACTGTTTAAATACTTACATTGAGACAAAGAATGATACCTTATTATCTATGGTTAAAACATAAAAAAATTCATAAAACAACTGACTGGGCAGTGAGTGAGTTGAAGTACATGAGAAATATTCAATACAGCTCAATTCATCAATTTCTTTTGTAAATCTAAATCATTCAGATATTCGTTCTGAAACCTGACATTTGCACAAACCCATCAGATAACTGAATTCAGAAACCAGAAATGAAAAAAAAATTAGTTTTATAAAAAGCAATATTGCTGATCCTACAAATCAAAAATTATTTGCCTCTCTTTACAATCACAGATATGGCAAAGAAATATAACTTTCTGAAGTACACAAACAAACAAAAAATTCATGTGCAATTTCTTTATATTTGAAATACCATTCCAAATGAATGCTTTTTGTCTTTGTGGATCACAGGCTTTGTCTGTTCTCTCATTAAGCTAAAAACACAGATTCACAAGTGAGGACAGAACAATGTCTTTCCCTCTCTTCCCCTTTACTCCAGCTCCTTCCCACAAGCATACTAAATAGTAAAGCATTTCAAAGGCAGTACAAGAGCTGCCAGCACAAAAGTATTATCACGTTAGAGAAATATTCACAGAAGATTTTTATTGGAGCAGTGAAACCACAGGTAGTAGAAATATAGCTCTAGTACAGTTTGTGCTGTACATTGACTTGCTTGTCTCCCTGCCTGTTCAAAAGTAAAGAAAGCAATAGAACAAATATTGCCTCTTTATTTCCAAAGATAAACTAAAAGGTGCCAGAAATAAGAAAGCAGAACAGAAAGAATAACTTTTCCCTTGTGCAAGAGCTACTTTTTGAAAGAAGCTGGCCCTTCAGATTGATACAATTCCTCTATGTACGAAATTTTCTGAGGAGCAGATATGCCAATCCTGAATGCCTCCATCTAATGATTACATTGTGTGAGGTTTTCTGATTTGCCAAAACTAAGAGAGAAATGTGACTGTGATAATTACTTTAGAACAATAAAGAATACAAATTCAATTTCTTTTTCCTTCTTTTAAAAGATTATTCTTGAAGAGAATTGTATAAAGGATGAATACTTGAAATTTTAAATGGAGATTTTCTGCTTTCTTTTTCCAATATGATCAGCTTTCAAAACATTGAAAGATGAAAACTTGCTGAAAAGCTGCAAAAACTTTGGTTTTGGGCAAGTGAATGAAGGTATAGAGGGATACCAAAGATAAGATTAATATATTTGCCTTAACTCCTAGCAATGAATGTGGATATAAAGCATTATTTCTTACATTCTTTATTTTTAATATGCATGAATATTTTAGTCTTTGTAGTGTCAAGATGTCAGTGCCTCCACTCGACACTCACTTAGTGAGGTGCAAAGTATTACATCAAAATGTCAGAAAGACTTTAATTTGGGGTTGAGAGATGAATAGTTCTCTTTCTTCGTCAGACTTCAAGATCTTATGGTCAAGCAAATAGCTCAGCTGTTAGACATGTCCAGAAAACAGTAACAAAGAAGAGCATAAATTCCAGCTCTGTTCTAACTTAGAAAAAGAAGTTACAGATACTTAAACGTCTAAGCTATTATGCAATGTAGTAAGTAAAGCACATTAGTTTCTGAACTTGGAAGATGATATTCTTCTAATATGTGCTTTTTTTTTTTGATCAGCAACAAGCACACGTTTTTCTTCTTGATACTTTAACCAGTCTGCTTACCTTTTTTCTTCTACTTCTCTACTTTTCTTCTATTTAACTTTTTTCTTCTACTAAGAAGAACTGAGACATCAGTTACCAACTCCTTTGTGCTAATCACACTATATTAATACAATAGAACCTAATTCAGAGTAATATACTGAATAATGTGATTGCGTAATTTAAAGTATTTCTAAATTGGTCTAAACCTTCTAGTATTTAAAATATTTTATGTCATAACTTCCAGTCTGGCATATTTTCAAAAGGCATTGCCATTGATGTCACTAGCAGTGAAGCATGTAGCGCTCCTACATACCTGGGTCTAAATTTTCTGTGTCTGACTATAACTCTTCAGAAGAAAATTCAGTTGTGATTGATAATTTTCTTTCATAAAACAGGACAACCAGGGCAAGTGTTCCAATTGAAACTAAGGACACAGGATAAGGAGATTTCAGTTTTCAAGTTCAATCAAGAATTAACTTTGAATGATCTTTTCTCCTGCCAATAATCGAGATAGTACCTTATAGGTACATTTTCTGGGTGAGCAGGATTCACAGAGGACCTGGCTACATTTCAGAATGTCAGCAATTCCTTACCTTGGAGCCATTAAAGAACTGTACATACAGACACTCCCCCCC
>VZRE01005600.1:0-88331 GCA_013396775.1 Cephalopterus ornatus | reverse complement strand
CAAGAAAGAAAACATATAATGCAAGACCCCGTTTTGGCTTTTTTCCTTTTGGCAGGTAGAATGTCCTTGTTTTCAGCCCACGAAAACACCTTGAGGTTAGCATACTATGGACTACTCGTTTTAAATGCAGTGTTGTAAAAAGCATGTAGTAAGAAATGAATAAAAGGGAATGTTCCTTAGCACTAATTATCCTCTAATTTTTAGAATGCAATTAAAGCAAAAAAGATTACAGTACTTGTAATTACACATTTGGTACCCAGAACAAATTTAAAATCAATGCTGCTCCAAAACTTTTCCATTATTTTCATTAATCTTTTCTTACTCATTTCACACTTACACTTATCACACTGAATTGGTTTCTAGCTGTGATCAGTGCACAATTCAGACATCAGGGCTTTTTTCTCTGTTGAACTAATAATTTAAAAATGTCCAGCCAATTTTTCAATATTTTCACATGTTGTGTAGGGCAGTGAGGCTCCAATCAAAAATTCTGTAGATAATGAAGACTCTTACAAATGTTTAACCTCTACGTCTCTAAAGGAGTTGCTTAAAAATTATCCTGTAACAAAGAAGCAACTCTGTGTATTACTATTTGCAGAATAAAACTTCTGAAATGAAAATTCAAACTGCAAGCTTCCTGCTCTTACTGTCCACAGAGTTCATATATGTAGCTGATTGCTGGTCTGCATTAATTGTTTTCCAAGAGGTTTGTTAAAAAACAAGAGCTGATAAACTAGGCAGGGAAACAAGAGGTTCAGGAGTGTCTTAGCAACATACCAAGGGTTAACTGTTATATATAGGATGCTAATACATAAACTACAGGTTGTATCCCCATTTCCAGCTGACAGCAGTGGGTTATGCGGCAGCTGGAGGACAGGATCAGAGCCCTCCCTTCCAGCAGCAAAGAGGATGAAAGACGATTACTTTGTATCATCCTAATTCTTTTGGACTTTGATTTTTACCTTCAACATTTTCAGAAATAGACTCTTGAGAAAAAACAGATGGGATTGAAATTAATCGGTATAAAACTCTATGACAGTATTTATTGCAGAATCATTATCCAGTGTCTAGCTCGCCTATTGCAGCGTGCCACTGAGAGCAAGACTGCCTTAGTATTCAGACCAGGGAGGAGTAAGGGTGTCAAAGAGTAAAAAGGGAAAACACACCAGTATGTTTTGGGAGACTGAAGTGGCAAGCACTCCTGAGACTGGAACTCAGATCAGGTTGGGAGCCCAAACCCCCAAATTTCAGTCCACCAGTGAGCTGGTATTTACTTCCACTGAATATCCCACGCCGATGACTCAACGGCTTCAGACACATGATAACATAATACAGTGGCTTAGTTTACAAGCCTTGAAAAACTCCGGGGAGAACCTTTTGACAGAGCCAACTGTGCCTTGGAGGATGCTGGTACAAGTGCCGTGTTACTGGCCTTAAAAGTGCCTGTGGCCTTTCTGCTTTTTGATACTGCTATGTAGTGACAATTATCTCCACACTGTAGTAAAAGCTAACGTACGTAATGATGATGTAACTCAAAAAAATACAAACCCAAAATTAATAAAAAGCATGGCAATCCTTTTAAAAAATAACACAATCTTTAGCAAGGGCTATGCCTGTTTCAAGATCTCATGCAGCTTTAGTCATTCAACAGCTGAGGAAGCAGAAACATTTAACTCAATTTGAAGAGTGTAGTCAGGATGTCAAAATAAAGACATCAACTAGTTAAAATTAGCTGGTGAATGAGAACAAATAAATGTGTATTATGATAGTTTTATTCTAAAATACTAAGGATATTTCAAAATTTTGAAGCTACTGAAGAGATTTGATTCTCATTTGAGGGTAGTAAGGAAAGTTTTGTAAAGTCTCCTTTACATAAAGGAATAGAATTATCTGTGATCTCAGCATTTCTTCTAAACAAATCCAAGTTTTACTATTCAAGTACCAAAAAACCAAACCAAAACATAAAACAAAAACCAGCAAAACAAAATAAACTGAAAAAAGGAGAATCATCATGTGTTGGTATTCTGTCTCTCTCTCTCCATCCAATGCACAATACTTTAAATTAGTATGACATGACTTTTTTTAATCAAATCAGAATTCATAGCAGGGAGTGCACAATTTTAAATGGATACAAGGTACCAGGAATTCTTCTGGCTAGAATCACTCCCAGTGCCAATGGAGAGATTTTGTCACACGCTCTCATGTCAGAAAAAAGCTCTTGGCTAGACTCCATCTCTCTATTCAAACAGACAAACACCTCAATTGCTACATTTTGTTCTGTTCATTTATTTTGAAATATTATATTTGGCATGAAGTTTCAGAGTTTCAGAAAAAATAATTCTGTAATATTCCGCAGGGCTTTATGCTTGAGAAAGGCCAAACTATTTGACAGGCTTCATAAACCTGTGGCTTTGAAACAACCAAGTGTTTTACATACAGCTACTTTACCAATGTTAGATTACTGTTTGCTTTTATATGCAATTATACTACTACTGCATCCCATACAGACATCAAAAACACAGCCCAGGCACCAATAAATAATATTTCTGTAGGCAGACCTAAAAGACACTCAGGGTGCACATCAGCTGTCAGCAGCAATGTGATGTTATCACAATTCTCCTGCTCTTTTCCAAGCCATGTTCTCTCCAAATGTCTCTGCTAAACCTAATTGAATGTCTCCTGATTTAATTTAATCTGAGTTGCCCTCTATCAGTAACTTTACTGCCCTGCTCAGACTCTCTATTGATCCAAAGGCCAAGATACACAACTGATTTTACACCAGGAGATAAGTTGTAATGCTGGTTTGAGAGATCATGTGCTCCAGTCCTGACTAGAATAAAGTGTTTGTGAGATGGCAAAGGGAGGTTTTCTGCAGCCCCGTAACGAGATGGATGTGTACTTTTCCAAATCCTTAGCAATTTGGAAAAATTGGACATGTGGACTGATAAAGAGCAAATTCTTTCACACATGCAAACTGGACGTGTCTAACCCTGAATGCTGCATCTTGATTTAGATCAGAGGTGCTAGGCATGTACAAAGAGATAATTACAGAGCCAAAGTCAGACACCTACTTCTCCATTCCATGCAAACCTCAAGGGAGGTCAATCACTCAACTACTAAAATTAAAATCCAACTGTTCAAAATGCTTTTAATTTCTGAAAAAATATTAATAATTTTAACCAAACAAAGGGTAATACTATATAGAACTTCTTTTACCAAGAAATTAACAAATTAATTAAAAATATTATTTCCTTTTTAGTTATAAGACCATTAGGCTGCAATCTACAAATGAAAAAAAAGCTCCATCAATTTATTCTTATGAAGTCAACATATACTTTTTTTAATATAATTCATTCAATAATTCACTGTTCATCTCAATTGCTTTCCTAAGCAGTATTTTGAGATTTGGAATTTCTTTTCCAGGTTAGGGGGTAAGAAAAAAAGCTAAATAAAATTCAAATAATACATCTTTTTGACACATTTGTTATTTACCCATTGGTGTGCACCTTCCTATTGCTCATATAATAAATATATCCTCTATTCTAATTTTAATATTTTAGGCCACCATCATTGTTAAATATATTTCTATACTATATATCCATTGTAAGAGAAGACCACAGACTTGTCTTGTTTAAACAGACAAATTCAAATTAATCAAAAGCGAAGCCCAAAACTAAAAAAAACCCAAACAAACAAAAAACCCAAATAAACAAAAAACCCAAACAAACAACAAAAAAAAACATGCTAGATTCAAGCGCTGCTGTCTCACTGAAACTTTTTCACCAGCAAATCAATAGAAAGCTGCAGGGAACACAGCAATTGAAGAAATGCAGATGATGGGTCAGTCAGTTAAATCGTGACAGTGAGTAACAGAGGAGGACAGCAGGTACCCTTTCCATGCTTACGCTCAGTGTAATGATGTTGTGAAACACCATCCCTAGTAAGGTTTCTACAATCATACAAAACCCATGAGTCATTTTCCCCTCCAAAATTCTAAGTACAATTTCTATTGGCACTGTTAAAACAATGGCCTGTCTTCTCCCACTTTGGAAAAACAACAGACCTTGACAAAGACTGAGAGACCAAAATACTGGAGATGAATTTAGTATGCACCTTAGTAAAGTCCTGACATTTAATAGCATATCTGATGAGGCAAAGAGAATATTAAAGTATTGACCTTTCAGTTTAATTTCTCAGCATAATGACAGGATCTGGGCTTTGTGATAAATTTCTGAATTATACTTCCTCTCCTAACTTCTTTATTGCATCTCTCTTTGTTTATTTCTTACTGCTTAACTTTTGCCCTGCTAACAAGTAAAATCCCTTAATAATCATGAATAGTCTAGCTGAATTAACTGAAAACAGAGAGATACAAACAGTTAAGTAAGTAGATAGGTAGAGGGTATTTTGAGAATTTAGTAGTATCAGTATTAAGCCAGCTACAATATAAGGATACAAACCGAAAGAAAGAAATTAAGTCAGAATGTACTAGAAACTTTTTCATACTGAAGTAATTAAAAATAGTCATGTAGGTATGGCAAGAAAGAAGAGATGCCGCAAGATAACAGCTTATTGGATTTTTTTCTATTTTCTACTGATTTTCTGCTGATTGCTATGAATTTAATTTGGTCACAGCCACACAAAATCATCTCTGCATGTAGGCGACAGAGTGTCCTTGCAATAGGGATGATGCATCTTCTATAGTAATGGGGATGTCCCAACAGCTTCAGGAAATTCTGAAACAGCTAGGAAAGGCCAATGTAACTTTTGAGGAACTCCGGTAAGAAGAGGGGGAAAACCTGGCAGACTGCTTTGGATTACTGTGCCAGAGATCCACAGCAATAAGTGGACACTGAAAAGCAATAAACAATCAAGGATGAGCAGGAGACTCTGAATGGAGGTAAGACATCAGAGGGTGGTGCAATGGGGACCAGAGATGGCTGAGGTGGGGATAAGGACTGCAGAGCTGGTGAAATAAGAGTCAAGAGATGTGGCTTTGAGGAGTCCATCAAGACTGAGGATCTCAATAAATAACTGAACTGGTATAGGTCTTTATTGACTCACAGCACATATTAACCTGTACCATATCCTTCTAGAAGGCACATACTTCAGATGTGAGGAAATTACCACATAGGTTAAGTATACTGTATATCCAAGACTACTCCAAATTTAGAATTCAGTTTTTTGATGAGCCTTCAGCAAAACCTTCTCAAGTATCATGAACTGAAACCTCAATATTTTTGTGCTATTCTGTTGAGTCTGTCAACATTAAATTCAGCACACTGCAGGTGTTGGCTTGGATTTACATCTTCACTCCAAATCCCAAAGTCCATCTTCTCATCTTCTTTAACTTCAGAGCTACTAACATTCTAGATACTTTCCAAGAGCCCTTCCTGGTGCTGCCAAGATAGAGAGAAAGAAAAATACGCAAACTATAATTGTTTTTTCGCAATCTGCATTCTCACGTCCAACCAGTTTTAACAAACTCATCATTATTGACAAAAGGTCAAAAACTGCCCCTCGTGAAGGCTGTACCTGATGACTTGTCTCGCTGTAATGTTAGTGCTCCATTCACTAGCATGAATCATTATCTATCCTTGCTTGCTAATATTCAAATTAATATATTCAAAGAAATGTCTTTTTCTTAATAATATAGAAGATTAAAAGGACCTGTCCATGGTATATTTTCCCTAAAATTTCAGGTTTCCTATGTGTTTCATTTTCTTATTCTTTACAAAAATTATGGCCATAATATATTATTACTTGCATAAACAACATGAGAATGACCCAAGAATGGCTAAACATTAATTTAACTGTCTGTCCTTGAAAAAATCAAATCCCTTCCCAAGCTGTACTTCACTGTAAAAGAAGCTAAAATTTAGGGTCTGTTCAAAATCCTATAATGTCAAACTTCAACAAGTTTATGATGCAGTAGTATGAAGGCAGACAAAAGCCTGGTGAAAAAATGACATATGGCAAATGTACATTACTGAAAATCTTCACTCTGAGCAATTGCTCTCAAAGTACAGCTTTTTTATATTTTTGTTTCACAAGGAACTGGTACAGTCTTTTTCACCCCCCCTCAATGCATGATTATTGTAACTGATTCTAGATACATTGAAATTAGTTCATAGTTAATTGAAAATGAGCAAAAGTCCAGTGCATTTTACACTACCTTCATAACTATTTTCATAACTTTTTGGTGTATACATCACATAACGGCAGTAAGTCCCATCTTTCCTCCTCTCACTTTCATGCTGTTTTCTGAACACAGAGAAAGTACTACATGCTCTAAATGGAACATGCCAGATTATAATTTAAGCTTCAAGAGTTTCCACTGAAGTATACTACTTCTTTTCACAAAATCACTTGTAAATTCAAGAAAATTTCCCACAGCTTGCTAAATTCTATTCACAAATGAAGTAAAAACAATGAATTACATCAAGGACAATATTTGTGAACAGGATGGAGATTTTTTCTTCATATACTATCCATAATTTAAATTTAACATCCTTTTTGAGGAAGAAACAACTCCTTGCTGTTCTTTCACCAGAAACTGAAGGCCAGAGGTGAAATAATCTGTGAGTCAATCAATAAATACAATGAAGGATTTACAGAGTGACACCTGGGAAAAGGTAGCTTTACTGATGTAACTGACAGGCTGATGGCAGATTTACTAGCTCTGCAGGACTACAATAAATTTGACTTCAGCTATGGGCAAATCATGTTAAGAAATACTGCCATGTCAAAGAATTTTTCCGAGATGTCCATGTTGTATAATGGCATGTCACCCGAGAATGTTATATTCTTTCATGACCTATTCCTCACCCAGATGATGAAAGAGTCCAATTAGTATTCCTTATTTAAAAGTCCCATAGCACTGAAAAATGTCTTGATTATCTCACATCAGACAACAAGAACTACAGAATTTAAATTAAAAAAAAAAAAAGTAATATATTACTCTGGAATATAACATATTACTTACGGAACATAATGCTGTGTTATGTGAAAAAGGCAGGGTACTTGTGTACTTGCGATCCCAAGATAAACACCGTTACCTCAGTATCTTTTTGATCTCCTTGACTTCCCCTCTCTGTGTGTGGCAAAGCTGACCTTGAAAACTGCTAATACTGATAGACTAAATCCAAATTTTTTATAATCATCAAATCTAAAAACTTTTAAGGAAAAAAATCATGTGACATAAATCACTTCAGTTTCAGGGAAAGCTATGGTTTTATTTCAGCAAATGCTGGGTGGAAGTTAATTCTCTGGTTTCTATCTAGAATATTAATAATCTGAAATGCCACTTCTGCAAAGCTTATGAATATATAATTTTATGAGAACTCTTCTGAAGTTAATGGAAGTTCATTTGAATTTATATACACATGAACAAAAGTATATAGGGGATCAGTATTTAAGTCCAGAAAAAAAAGTAATTACAGAGGAATGGAAACAGTAAGTCAGTAGAGTAACATTTCATAGCTACCCTCATCATTATTTATCAAACTTCATGTTCATTTCTTAATAAAAACAATTAATCCCCTGCTGTCCCCCTCTCTCAAGATTTAATTATCTGTAGCACTGACCACAATGCATGCATTTAAATAAAGGTTCTCCTGTGGTAAAACATGCAACAAATCAAATGTCTTTCTTCAAAAAGACATTTTTACAGGGAATAAACATAATAAAAAGCCAAAAGATTTCTAGAAGCTACAAAAGCATGTATTAGAATCCTAATAAAATCCAAATAAATTATCATGAAGTAACCTGGACAAGCCTGAATTACTGCATAGATTAATGTCCACTGCCACAGATTTAACTTCTGATACAATGAAAAGATCAGATTTTTGTTTTGCAGATTTTGCAGTTGAAGAGAAAGTTCAGGATTGATCCTCCATTGCATTAAGCCTAAACCTTGTGTTCACAATTTAAGAATTTAAAAGCCATACCTTTCCACTGAATGTTAAAGAAGTTGAGTATTTTAAACAAATTTTTAAGTGCTTCCCTGACTATAGATGGATTTGAAGAAAATGTTATTTATTTTTCAGAAATGAGTTTTGCATAAATTATCTCTACAGAGCTATTCTCTCAGCTATGTGACTACGCAGTGTAGCAAAGCACTTAGTCATCAACATGAGTATCTCCACTGCTCAGAATCTACCAATATTCACACAGCACTGAAGGACAAGAAATGATGAACTTTCTGTATAATAAATTTAAATTCATATTACCTTCAGATCATCTACTACTAGTAGTGAAATGTTAGAATGGTATATTTCCAGCTACAGAAATTTCATTGCGAATTTAGTGGGGGCACTATTTTTTGTCAAGAACTGATAATCATGTCCCATTTTGCAATGTGCCTGCAGCGTACAGCATCTGCAGTTTACACACATCATTTCACAGAATTCCTTAAGGAATCTACCATAAGTGATATGAGGACCAAATCAAGCACTGAATAAAGTGCAGTAAAAAACCCACCTCTGTACAGCCAAAATACACTGTTAGAGGTATTGATGAAACGGAATAACAACCTGGGTTGAGAACAAATTTAAAATGTATATATCTCATTATTTTCAATGCAATTTTTAGCACAAAATCTGCACTTGACCTCGCTTTTAATGAGTAATTGCTGAACTAGAAGGAGTGATATTATACATACTTTCCAAGTTTTCATACTGATAGTCTGTTTCTTATTCTTTAAAGTGTGTGTGAAGTTATAAAAACTCCAGACCACCCAGGACTTCATCCGCTATGGTAAGTCTTAGGCCCACTCTGTTTCCTCCTCTCAGAACAACATGTTCTGCCACTACCTTTGATTTTCCTTACAGATTAGTCCAATTAATTTCTGAAGCTTTTGTTTAGCTAATTCTCTCCAGCTGTTAATAATTCAGTATGAACATGATCCCCCACCGGAACTTCTGTTCTTTCAAAACACTCTCACTTCCTCTCATCTCTTCAAAAATCCGTTTCTCACACAAATAGCTCAGCTGTTTGGAAAATGGCTGCCTGTAGTTTATCTTTCTGTCTCTTTGATAATATAAATTAATAATAATGCTATTTTAATCATATTTATGATTTAAAATCATCAGTTTCAGTGCTGATCAGGATTTTTTTCCGCCTTGCATTAGACTATATTTTCCATTAAGGAAATTATAATTCCAGTAATTATAATAAATGAAAATGGATTTTCAATCAACACAGTCAAGTGTGATGGGAAAAGAATACTCTCAGTTGTGAATTATATTTTCTGTAGAAGACAAACGTGGAGATATATGTTGCATGTTTGTGTATGTGGCTGAGCACGAAGAAGAAATCACAAGTCATATTCCTTCTAATTAAGCCATTTTTCTAGCTGACAACTGTCAAAGCCATCCCAGAAACCCATGAATATTAAAGTGCTGTTCACTGGCACATTTGGCATTTTGAAGCTGGGCAAATAGAAGTCATGAAATATGAAAGGAGTGCCCCATGTCATTTTGTAGAAAATGTTGCCATTAAGATGATGTATGGGAAAATTCACACCTTCATCATCATGGAGTGCTATACTATGTTTTCTGTATTACTTTGCTCCAAAAGCATTACTAGTGGCTTACAGACTTCCATCTTTGGCTGAAAGAAATTTATGAAACATATAAAGGCAAGATTTTAAATGCCTGTTAATACTGATATATATACTTATCTAAAACTAGTGAATATTTTTATTTATTATGAAATTCTCTGCTGAGAGAGAATTCTAATGCAGCTCCTTTTCATATCTTCTAAGACTGACACTAAGTAATTAGATTAGTTCTAAAAAAATCTATTTGTTTTTTACAATTAAAATCCACCATAGAATACAACAAGGAGAGGGGACTTCTTTAAAGTTCAGACTCAACTTTATCTGTGTTTTGGTTCTCACATTTTTGATCAGCAAAATTCTCAGAAAATCTAAATTCTCATCACAGAACATATTTGCTGGCTCCAACCTGCAAAATATTTCATAAATATAAGACTTTTCCCCAAATTCAAAGGATATAAAAAATACATTAATTGAGTCGGCCTGGTTTTCATACCTAAACATGTCACCTAATTTATAACATAGGTTAAACACAATAACAGCATCTTTGACACAGTTATCTGATCTATCTACTGGCAAGCAATTTGCTAACAATCTGGATGTCTGCTTTGTCACTCACACATTTAATACATTTTAAATATCCTATCGAATTCACATTTAGAAGAATGAAATGCATGTGCCTGGCCCAGAAAGCAAGCTCTGGCCCACTTGGCAGAGCCCTGCTGCCCATGCCCACGCAGCCCCAGCAGCTTGTCTATTCTAAATTTACTTGCTTAAACCTGATATACAAACAAAGACTGACATTATTGCCTAGACTTCACACACACCTGGAAGCATCCTAGGAAATGCTTCCAAGAGACTTCAGACCTTCCCACCGAGGGCCCAAGAGGGAGCTTCAAAATACTGTCTCTAAACATCATCACCACCTTTGTGCTACTGTGCATTATTCTGGATAACTTCATCACTAATTTATTCTCATATCCAAATTAAAGCTATTATATACATATAAGAGCTGAGCTGCAATTCAACAGCAATTTTAAAACATGTAAAGCAGAAACATATCTTTGATGAACAGGTCAGGAAGAAATGGCCTTAAACTGATTCATGGTTAGACCTTGAGACATTAGAGAAAGGACTTCTAATGAAGCTCTGGAATAGGCTACACACTGTTACAAGCTCAGGAATTAAGCAGTCAAGTTCACTGTATTTAGACTCCTTTGGAAGAGGGGCTCCTAAGATAATACTGTATGAAAAACTAAGGTTCTATAATGTTCCTTTGTTTTTCCCCTCAGAAAAACAGCATTCCCATTTTTCATTCAACACTGTGCACTGTCCTCATTAAGCTAAAGTATTCACTGGCATCCCATAAAAAACTGCAAAAACTAAAATATTGATCAATTGCTAGAATACAGTTTAATATACTACCAATGTATAAAATCATTATCTCCTTTCAATGTCTATATTGCAATGTTTCATTTCAGTCCTCTTTCTAGATACAAAAACATTTATTTTCCTGATTTTTCTTGTCAGAGGAAGGTATGCAATAATTTAAATCATGTTTATCCATAAGAGGGTTTAGCTGCTTATCTAGCCAATGCTTAATTGGGTTTTCAGATTAAAACAAAATCTGCAAGTTATTATATCCAATATAAGTATCTGTTTACAACATCTTGTATATAAATTATCACCTTGAAAAGAAAGAAAAATAAGTTTTTTACTTGTTCTAGGGGGAAAAAACCCTGCTTTTCCTGAAATACATCATTAGCAACATCCCAGAGAAATGAGCTTTGATTTCACGCTGACAAAGTGAAAAGAAACTTCTTAAATTAGCCAAACACTGAGATTAAAGACATCTTAAAAACTGGAACTGAACTTATGTGAGACACTGCACACAACAAACTTTTCAAACTCAAGTTCTACTCTGACTCAACGAAAGCAGAGCATCTATGCCTTAGCAGCTGCTAAATACTATGAATATTGTAATATTTTTTTTTCAAAGTTCATTCCCAAGATGAATCATACATTCTCACTTGCAATCAACTTATAGACCCAAGAGCTGAATTTCAGATGGCCGAATAAAGTCGGTAGTTGTGACACAAAAATTCTAAAAACTTAATCTGCCATGCTACAAGAGTACACCTTGCTCCTATCTTTCTCTGCACGATCATACCATTGGTGCATCCTTGTATGCAGATGATCTGTGAGTAACTATGCAATTAACTGTTTAGCATATATGATAAATCAAAAACCTTTCTGATTTGACATTGACAAAAAGTGCATTATAAACATTTTGGAGGGAATATTTGCATCCATAGCCTGATAACAAGGATTGACTAACAGAAACAGCATCTAATTGTGGAACTGATGGCATTCAACCAACGAACAATGAAGATTAGATAGTAATAACATAAATATAACATACAACTATATATTTTTATGTACATATAAAGTGTCCACAACAGGCCATCTGAGCATATTCAATGGATGCACAAAGGAGTGATGTAGTTAGAGTTTGCACTCATTTACCTCTTGACTCTTCAAACTCAAAGAAACAGAATTTAGAGTATCACCAGGGGTGATGGCTTTTGCAATTTCTCCAGTCCTCTCTGTAGGAATCAACTCATCCCTGTGCTACCACCATATTCTGGAAATTTCTGAAGGAACGTGTCTTCCCTTGGCCCCACAGTGTGCTTTTACTGAGCCTAACTTGGAAGTACCTGAGGCTGAATAAGCAAATATACATCTTCAGATATACCTATAACAAGCTGCTGTTCACAGGAAATCCTGTTAAGTCCTCAAATTACAGTGCTCCATTCTGAATGGCCATGGCCACTGGATGCACCAATCAGGAATTTCCAGTAAACGGAATTCTGGAAATTTACTGGAAATTCCTAACTGATGCATCCTAGTACAGCATCCAACATTCGCACGCATACGTTTCTGAGGAAAATCCTGTCCACCTGTTCAGTAAGTTGAGCATGCATCATTAAGGGGCCACAGACGGACTTGTCTCAGGAGTTTTTTGCTGTCTATCTGACACATAAATGATATATTTCTTATGATTGCTGATTATGCTTTTTTTCTTTTTTTCTTCTAGCTTTAGTTCAATTGATTACACCAAACAGCAAGAGAATGATGAGCTTTTTGGAAAAGTAATATTACTATTAATTTTTTTTTTTTTTAAGTATTTTCAGCATTGTTATTTGAGCTTAAACCCCCAAGTTCCTGGCATGTCTGTGAGCTATAAATCAATACATCATTTCATCAATGATGATTTAATTAAGATAAAAAGGCAGTCAAGTATTTGTTTCTTTATCTAACAAACAGCCCCTAGGAGTTTGTGATGACATCCTGTATGCTACCAAAAATACACAGAAATAGAAGAGAGAGCTGCTTAAATATGCAAGGAGATTTCAGATGACATGGATTGGAATAAAGGACCCTGAAGATACTTTTGTGAGTAAAGACACTAATACTTAGCAATTGGTTTACCAAATCCTTACTCCTTTGTAAATGCACTCCTTACATTGATTTTAAGCTGACGTATCCTAAAAGCACTGAGTTAGAGGCCTACTGTAAATGCAGGCAGAAAAAACATCCCTTTTGCTGCACTACATACAAAATGACTCCTGACCTTTTGGCTTGATAAAATGATCTGCAATAAATACTTCTCATGCTCCTATATCTTTAATAATTCAGCCAACAATAGCTGTAGGCACAGTCTATTAGGATTAATGGCAAAAGCAGTGGCCTTTGTGTAACAAAGCCCTACCGGTTCTAGAAGTTTTCAAGGTCAAGACTTCATGTAGAAAAGTTCTGCTTATGTTAAATGTACTTTAAATGTGCCCAAATTTTCATGTGTATTGTCTTATAGGAAGGATGATACAAAAAGTGTATCATAAAACTTCAGATTAATAAAATTCACATGCACTTCAAGGAGAGCTGCGGTAGAAAGGTAAAGCTGTCGTCATCCCTCATTATGTGGTGAAAGTACAATCCACAGCTCAGATAATTTTGCCACATTATCATTTTTTTGCCACACTAATGATCTTCACATAAGGCTAAAGCTAGATAAACTAGCTTTGGCATGGTCTGTTCAGAAAATGAAATACTGATAAAAATACGCTGTGAAACTTCAGATGTCATTATAAAGTAAGACTTATTTTCCAGGCTGCCTTAACAAATAGCTGTACCAGAAGAGAATGACAGCTTTTGATGCAAAAGTTTTGCTCTTAGCCTTAATAATACCTGAGAGATTTATCACTCAGAAATTGCCATCACTTACATATTGAAACATTCATCACACAGTATGAAAGATAATTATCACCAAACTTTCCACTATAAATATATGTTCCTGGTGGTTTATGTTCCCATATTAGTCTTGATAGTCATTGCCATACATTAAAACAATTTACTACACTTAACAGGATGTCTCCACAATCTTAAAGAGAACAATAAAATTTCATACAATATTATATCTTTCACAGAGAACATATGCTAAAATACTTCACAAAATCAAAGTTTATAGCAGTGGTAAAAGGAATATAAAGAAATGTAAAAGATCGGGTAACAAATAAATCCCCTCCTTTTACATTTTAAGATGATGAAGAAAAGTATGAATACACATAAACGGCTAAGTTTAAGCTTAATATGGAACAAAAACTGTTCAAAATAAAAGGAGATACATGCAGACTCCATTAGAAGTGATAGAAGAGGTTCAAGAGTAAGGAAATGGCATAGAAAATTACTAAAATTTTAGCAATTCTTTTTCAAAGAATGTATTAGAGTTAATCTCTGACTCCTAGAATCACTCAATTTTATGAAAAACCTACCATTCACTTTGCTAAATATATCTATAGTTTCTTGAAGGGAAAAAAAGAGCACAATATTGTGACCCACAGAAACCTATAAATTTTAAACCACAGTACCTGATACTTATGGAGGGACAGCATTAGGCTAATTTGCCCAAATAGATCTTTGTCTATTTAATTTAGGGCAACTGACATGCATCAACAAGAAGATTGTGTTCTTCCAATGATAAAAATAAACTACTGCTATATTTTGCACACAGTACTGTTATGGCTCTAGATGACAAAGAAACTAGTCAAAGTCATTCACTGTCAGCAGGACTGAGAAGTAAGTTGCAGTCTTCAGTGCTGTTGATGCCTCTGCCAGAAGAGCCTAAGCCAATTTCCAGTGTTTGTGAAAATTCACTGTGCAAGAGTTAACATAAAACTATCAGAAACAAGTAAAAATTCATTTACAACCAAACAAAACAACAGAAACTATCAGCAAACCACCATTATAAAAGTCACACACAACACCGTAAAAAGATATCTTTAGTCAAGTTTAAAATGTTCAGACGCTTATTTACACAACTTAGAAAGACAAGATTTAGACAGTAAAAAAAGAAAAACAAACAAACAAAATCACATTTCAATCATCCAAGAGTAGGATAGAATTGAAGTTAAAAAATCATAAAAGAAAATTGAGTTTTTATTCTAATAGTAAGATTAGCTTTAAACTTAACAAAATCATTACATTTAGAGGCAGAAAAAAAAAAATGACGCAGGTAAATGCACATTTTAAAGCAGTATAAATAAACTCCAGCTAGCAGAACCAAGCCTGGCTCATGACCTGTCTATTAAATCAGGCAGTACATCATTCTGGATTAGTGCAAAAGACTGAAAGATAGTCCTTGTCTTGTAGTTGAGTGTTGTAAAATAAATTCTGAAGCAGCACATAATGACAAGGTGCAATATAAAGGTCTACAAGTGAAATAAAAATGGACATATAACAGTTGACTATGATTGCTTAAGAGAAACAAGATGCTTAAAAATGTTCAAAGGTGAGTATATCCAGAAGACATATTGACAGGCAAGAGGATGTAAAATGTTTCAAAGCACATGACAACCAATTTAATCACACTTCAAGTATATTTTTGTACATTAAAAGTACATATACTGTGGGAAAGATTTAGTTAGGACATTAAGTTGTAATAGCACCTGATGTGAAGTACCAAATCTACCATGGCATAGATTTCTTACATACTCTACAGTACCAGCTACTGATTGCACTGTGTATGTACATACAGACTGCTTATAATTCAGCTTTCACATAAATTTTACACTCTTATTGTCTTTTATTAAAAAAAAATCATTAGCTCTCTGGCTGTTATATTCTGGTATCTGTTGGATTTTTATATACTATTGCAATGTAAGAAAGGTGAGCTCTAGATGTTAAGCTTGCTTTCGTGGATTGAAGGATGGAGGCCCCTAGTCCTGAAAGACCAGGACACTCATTCAAGTAACGTTTCAATCTGTTCACAGAAAATATTTGATGCAACCTTCAATATGTCAGTCACTAAGACACCATATTATGCATCTTTCCCATTTTTAACAGTCTAAACTAAAAAGTCAGTTTAATGAATAACTTCCTTATAGAAAAACCCCCTAACACTTAAAATTTTTCATTTTCTAGTGTAAGTCCTCACAGATACCACTTGCTGCTTTTAGAGCTTTGTAAAAATAGTTCAAGCATGCTTTGCAGTATTACTCTGGAAAAAAAAAGTAAATCTACACTTTCTTGTGTCAGCAAAGGGAGTTATAAAACTGACATTCCGTAAACTGGCTTTTTTTTTACTTACCAAAACATGCTATGCATAGAATAATGGGCAGGGACAGAGTGCCTTTACATACAGGAGCTGTGCAGAAAGGCTGCATGCTACTGTCACCTTCAAGAGGCACAGGGGAAGAAGATGGGGCACTGAACTTGATGGTCTATTTGTATTACCAAGTCAGTGATTTTTCCAAGTAATTTAGTAAGTGTTACAGTGAGTCTATGTCCTCTAATATCCTAATAGTGACCACTGACAAAAGCAAAACCTTCATAAGGGTTTCAATGGCATAAAAGGACACTTAAAATGTAGATCATCCTGAGTCTAAGTTTACCAAATGGTCTACTTCCCCCCACCATGAATGTTGATGAGCAGGGCCTAATAGAAATATCTCAACATATGCCTATGAAGGAAGATTCACTGAAATTTACTTGAGAGAAATGAATAAAGATTGCTCCAATTTTTTAATACATTTTACAGTGGCGACGACCCACATTAACTAGCTGCTGCTAGCTTGGGTGCCCCATTTCTGCTTGATAAGTTTGTGCTTGTCCTAGCACCAAGTGACACCTAGGAAATTAATAAGATCAAGTTCCTCTCTTCCCAACTGTGACAACTGGTGATAATGCTGATAACCTTCTGTTATCAGGAACTTGTACTTCAGCAGTGGGGAAATACATGTTCATTGTCACAGATGTGTGTGGCAGAGCAAAATGCAGAGGCAGGGAGGGGGGTAATTACTTCTTTCATATAAGGTCCCCCGCTATCTTAATTATATCACTGGTAAGACAGGAGTGCTAATGTACTGTTTTGTTTTATAGTCGGTATTTTTCTCTCCCATTTTCTTTGTTCAAGACATGAAAGCAAAGAATATTGTTTCAATGTTTCTTTTAAAATTTAGTGGTTTTTTAACCTTTACTTGTAGAAATACTGGTAGATGAAAGTGCAAGAGGAAAGTTTACACCTCTGCTGAATTAAAAAAAAAATTAAGTTAAAAAACAATCAAACAAAACCACACTAGTTGACTAATTTACATTTCTTAAACAGTAAATATTCTATTTAAAATTCATACAGTTGCCTCTAAAAAAAAGTAAACTAAATGACTAAACTGAGTGTTAACACCATCTTGCATATGCAAAATATGAGTCTAGGAAAACAGAAATTCCCACAGACAAGAAACAGAACTCAGTCCAGGACTGAGATTCCTCCTGTGTATAAGGAAGGGGCAAACCACGGCAATAAAGACATTTGGAAAAGAATTAACAAAAACTAATGAATTCTCTCCCAGTGTGCCTTCTCATCAGAGGAAAGTGAAAGAAAATGGACGAGGATGTAGGTGACTAAAAGAAAAATAGCCTTCAGATGACAGCCAAAAATTTGAGGAACAGATAAAAATAGTCTGAGTGCCCTTCTTCCAGAAAACGTGTCTATATTAGAGCATAAGAATTCACCAGCAGCAAAAGTATTTCATAAAATAAAAGGAACACTACCATATCTCATGGGATATGTAGCTGTAAAGATAATTTGATAATCTATATTTAAAACACCTAGAACAAAGGTTTCACTAGGTCAGTATTTCACTGGCATTTTAATTAAATAATTGGTCTAAATTCAAACTGGGAAGTGAAATTATGATCTTATTTAAACAGAATAACTGAGGTCATCAAATGACTTTTAATTAAATTGTTAATTGATTTTTCTTTAATTCTTTAGGATGATTGATGGCCACACACTTAGTTGCTGCATTTGTTAATTACCACCATGAGTCAATTCCATGCAGTGCACTTTGGCATGACTACTCTAGTTATCTCCATATTAAAATAAGAAAAATTTTCATAGTTATGCTACTCCATTTTGCATTACTCATGCATGCTTCCTTATGCAGTTTACTTTTAAAAAATTGGTAAGGTAGACCAATCATTTCCATAGGATATAGGTTACAAAATTAACCTGCAGGTGAATTAGTAGCCCAGTCATTTTTTTCAGCAAATCTTGCACCAACGGGCTTAATAATCTAAGTTTTTCTTATGTTCATTTCATTTTTAGAAAAATATGCAAGACAAACTGCCTTAAACTTCCTTTAACAGTTGGTGTAGAGTTGGCAATTTTTTTGGCGTGTTCTCTAGCTTCATTTACAGAGTTCTGTAATCTCCTGACAACAGACCTTCTGTGATTATGCACTAAATAAAGACCTGGAGAAATGACAGCTTGTTTTCACACCTAACTACTGCTATCTGTCCTCAGTTTGTTGACAGCATAATTCCTATTACCACCAGCAGCGCAAAAGCAGTGTAACTGCTTCACCTTCTTTGAACATAAACTCTGGATTTAAACTTTGGGTTGAGATAAGTAATTATTGCAGCTCATAAAACATTAAGACTAAATAAATAACAAATAAATAGTCTCTCCTTTTTTCTTAACAAATTCTTTATTTCTGAGAATATTGCTAGCAATATCTGAGCTTCCAAGAAGCCTCTCTGAATGCATATCTAAACAATTTATCAGCAGTAATCTTTCTCCCATTTATAAGTCGATAAAAACCCAAAAAAACAAGTAGTCCACGGTTTACTGAAGCAGCTGTCTCAGCCTATCTCAGTAAAAAGAACATCATTTCACCATCTCATCACCACCACGGACAGCAGAGAATCACAATGCATATTTTTGAACACTATTACTAGAAAATTCGCAAAGGCTATATAGAGAAAAGCACATTTAGACTACCACCTTACTGGTAATGTGTTTTAACCATTGTATACTCCAGAGCCAAACAGAAATTACAAGATCCATTTTGTTATTGTACTTTTGATTAGAGTGCCAAGGATAAATCTTCAACACCCATCACCACACAGGAAACACTGCACTGTCAGATGAAATGTAACTGGCTAGGCCACAAATTAAAAACCAAATAAATTATATTTTTTTAAAAGTAGTGATCAATTTAGACTGGAAAAAATACAACGTGGACACAGTTAAAACAAACAAACAAATGGAAAAATCCAAACCACAGATAAATGCATAGCAAACTTCTTTTCTGCAGAGTTCCTTCTGACCACAATTACTTTCTTATTGATTTCTTTGCTGTGTTTTGCTTTAAGTTTCAGTTCTCTTATCAACTGATTATTAACACTGATGAAGTTCAGTGTTACTTGACCCTCCGTTTGTTCAGACCTGGAAAAAAAGAGTTAGAAAAGCATACATCCATTAATTTTTTTCCAGTTTATCCACTGTGTTTGAGGCGACGAATGCTTAGTTAGCACCTCCCTCTACTTTGGACTTGCTAAACCAAGATGTTTGAATGAGACGGAGTTTTAAATCAGGCATTCCACCTGCAGTATTATTCTAGGTTTTGTTTAATAAAAATAAATGTCTTCTGTTGTTCCAGCATATCCAGGAACTTTTCAAATCAGGAATAAATTGATAAAAAGAACAGTTCTGGAATGAAGAAAAATGAGATAATTCAGGACAGTAAGAGATGCAAACAAAGGCTTTTGTTCCTTTTGAACTTTGACATGCACATGAGTATGTGAACAGATTTTTTGTTTCATGTGGGCAAGAAAGGGGACAAAATGGACACCTTGGAATTATTTGCTGAGTGCAAAAAAGCAGAGACAGCATAGAGACCACTCAAAATTCTATATGAGAAGAAAAACTCATTATAGGTCAAAGGAATATGAGAAGAAGTTGAATAATGGAAGGAGATTCTGTTTACTGGATTTCAAATTGTGACTTTATGGAAATTTTTTGCTTCCATTTTAAAATATATTTCATCAGGTTTCAAATATGCGTGCTTATGAAGAGGGGGGCCATTTTCCCCCTTAGGTAGCAGTTTTTAGGAACTGAAAACAGCCAGCCTTTATCAAAATGTCTTCAGACATAAGTTTCATGCTTGTATTAGTGAATTAGGTCCTCTTCCATTATTTTCAACATCAGTACTTCACTAACAGAGGAACTAATTGAAGACACCCAGTTTGTCTTCCCTAATGATTTTCAGCTTTACAATGTACTCACTCATCCTCATTTAGCGAAAGTTCTGAGTCCTTGCATGGGATAGCAAAGGCAGAATCCCCCTCTTTTAAACTCTTTTTGGACACCAAAGCTTGGAGGTTAGCATGGACAGGATGGGACCCATGATCCTAGCACTTATACAGCATGGGAAGTAAAATGTATTGACTTGCTTTCATTGTTTTGCTTTTCTACTTAAACTTTTAAAAAGAACAAAGCAATGGAAGCAGCATCACAGCTTACAGAGGTTAGGAACTCATGTAAGCTACCTAGAAACAAGGAAAACACAATACAGGGTTCGGCACAAAAACTCCACAATCCTTCAGGTGATTGTTGTTCTGTTGAGTTATTTTCCTTCCAATTCCTCCTTTATTTCTCTCCTTTTACCTTTGTGTTACCCAAACACTTATACAAAAGCTTGACATCTAACACCAAAGGAGACTTTAAACTACAAACTGAATTGTAGGGTTTTTTCTCCGTTTGCATTCCTGCTTAGCCAGAGGCAGCAATTAACCCTTACAAGCTGTTTTACAACACGGGCCATGTCTTCCTGTTTTATATCATGTTGTCAGCACTCAAAAAATTACCCTAATAGCCATGTTTATCTTCCTTGCAGTGTGCAATTGACACACTAAGTTTTGACCCTACAAGGACAAAACATGACTTTATATATTTTCCCTGATGTTTAAAAAATTGTATTCAATCTCAACAAAATTAAATTGGATAGATGGAATCGTGAGAAGAAAATCCTTACACTTATATAACAATGAATAAGAGACAGAAAATTACGGAGATGACTGCAGATGAACGGAGGGAAATAATGCCTGGGAAGGATAAAAATGAATTAGTCTATGTTGCCTATGGAATTATATTTAAAAGACAGTGTCACGCTCCAGGTTCTGATCCCTATGCTCTGTAATTTGTTTTTCCTATTTTAAGTCAAAAACCAATTTATTTGTGGCATATTGTGGGATGATTATTATATAATTTATCAGAAAAGATACTCAACATGAAAAATTCATACTTCTAGATTTTGGTGTCAAGATTATTTAGGGTTTTGTGTTAGCAAAACACTGTCCTTGACAAAAGTGTTCTTGGCTTTAAGTAATTGCAAAATCAAATGTCATCTATTTCTGTCAAAAGAAAGAAAAGAAAAAATACTAGGAAACTCTTCTTGCTAAATACCCCTAGCACACCATCTATGGTTATCCTAATGGACCCTGTACTCAGGTCATCTGTTCAAATTAAAGAAACTGCCTTCGCAGTAAGAAATCTGCATAGATTGTCAGTTGTTCTAGTTCATTACCTGTTAGCAAATGTGAAGAGCCAAAGCCAATTCCGACATCTATGTGTAATCAATTCATTATAAGGCCTGGTACATTTAGCTTTGGGAGAAAAAACAAAAGGACAATAAAAAGGAAAAATGCAGATTAGATTTTTATAAAGAACATTTGTTGAAAGAATAGTTGCTGGAATAAATTCTCAAAAGCTTATTTCAGCCTTTTCTGAAATTTTTTTTTTTTAGTAGTTTATTACATAACTTGTTTTTGTTTTAACATATTCATATATAATACTTACAGAAAAGTGAATTAAATAAAATAGATCCTATCAAACCAACAGGTAGCTTTCCTTTTAACAGATTATACTAATATAGTACTTTCAATTTGCATCCCCAATACAATACAAATATACATGTTTAATATGAAGTATTGAAAGAAAAAGTGTTCAAATGGATAAAAGCTTTATTTGCAGATTATTTATAGAGAAAAACTGGAGATTTGTTTTACTGTTTTCTGTACTGACTTTCCATATGGAACATTTTTTAAATATTCAGAATTTCAATTACTATAGTTTCAACAAACGAGTGTTTCTAAAATATAATCTCTAAAGTGCATATTAATTTGAAGTGGCAACAATCACAAAAATAAACTTTGCCTGTCCTACAGATGTGTTATGTTTGTTCTTTCTATCAAGGCAATTTGGTTCACCACATGTAAATACATACATACAATTCATAATAAGGTTGTATTATGGATCATCTAAAAAGGTACCATGAGTGGGAGTTTCTTTTGAAATGGTTAAAGAGAAGTGCACAAAATTCCAGACTTAGTGTGAATAGGAAGCATCAGCTACTCAGATATGTGTCTGATACAGGACACAGCTGAGAATAGCTGCCCAAAAAGTTCTTGAGATGTGTTAGGAACCACTAACAAACTCATTCACAAATGTAGTGTGGGAAACGTACCTGGCATGTTATTTAGTGCTTTTATTTATAACTTACTAAATTTGCAGGCAATGTGAGCAAATGTTTTGTGATCCAATAGAAGAATGCAAAAATATTTTTAAACAAATCAAGAAAATTAATTAGACAGGATATTGCATCAGGACAACCGCAAGACTTTTGGGAGCATCAACTTTTCAATAAACAAGATGGGAGAAGAAATACTTTGGCAGTAGTAAGTAGCCTCCTATTCTACTTCATAGAGTATTTCTTCTTGACAGCTAAGAGTTTATGAACTGATAAAACATATTTGATATCTCATGAAGTATTAAAATCAACTGACCTTTGCTCCCTCCTGCAGGGGCCATCTTTCAGAATATCTTTGCCTGGAGCATCTCAAGTACCTTGGCACTTGCATCAGGCTGACAAGCAGCACACCACCACAGTTACATCCTCTTCTTCAAACCCTTCCACAGGCAGCTTTTTTGATTTTTCTAGCATGGTCATCTCTATGCTGCAGTATCAGAGTGCCTGCCCCCAAGGGAGCTGCTTGTCTTTGTGATACAGGTATCTCACACTGCCCAAAGAGCACCATGAGCAGCCAAACCCTAATAAAACCTGTCATGGACACTGGAGTGCTACCCACCTGCATTAGCATGACAACCACTCCCAACCTCATTAAAATTTATAGGCAATGGGGTTAATGATGCAGCTTTTCAATAGGATTGAGCCATTACTTCATTCCACTCTTTCAGTTCTATCAATAAAAACATTTTTTAAAAAGGGAGTGAGCGAGATCTGACTACACCATTACTTAATAAGATTATTTAACTACAGTTACTTTTTGAAAGATCAAGACATCTCTCAGCTTTAAGAATACACCAGCAACAGATTTTTAATCACTTTAGCTTAACTTCTGACACCATAATTAAAGTCAAACATGGCCTAACTGAACAAACCAGTATTACTGTCCTGTTACACAGTATATCTTCCATCATCCCCATATCACCATTGGAGATTCAGAGCTCAAATCAGTCCAGCAATTTAATTACCTGGGAAGCATCATCTCCTGGGATGGTAAGATTGATGCAGAGATAGACAACAGGTTAGCAAAGGCATACAGAGCTTTCGGTAAACTCCATAACAGAGTTTGGCGAAACAATCACTTGAAGAAAATTACAAAGATCAGTGTTTATAGAGCCGTTGTACTGTCCACTCTTTTATATGGATCTGAATCTTGGGTCATTTACCGCCACCACTTACGACTCTTAGAACGCTTCCACCAACGCTGCCTCCGTACAATCCTAAACATCCACTGGAGAGATTATGCGACCAATACGTCTGTTCTTGAACAGGCAGCAGTTACAAGTACTGAGGCCATGTTGCTGCGATCGTAGCTGCGTTGGGCAGGGCACGTCTCCAGGATGAAGGACTACCGCCTCCCTAAGATTGTGCTCTATGGTGAACTTGCCACTGGCTGCCGCAAGAGAGGAGCCCCGAAGAGGAGATATAAGGACTCCCTGAAACATCTCAGCCTTGGCCATATTGATCACCATCACTGGTCTGCTCTGGCCTTCAATCGGGAGGCCTGGAGACACACTATCCACAACGCTGCTGCTTCTTTTGAGAATACAGGCAGGATCACTCTCGAGGAGAAGAGGCAACGCAGAAAGAACCGTGTCCTGTCAGTACCACCTGGGGAGTCATTCTGCTGTGCCTTTTGCAACCGGACGTGTCTATCTCGCATTGGCCTTTTTAGCCATCAGCGAGCTTGTAGCAAGCGTGGGTAGAGTCGTTCACGAAGGACTTCGTTCGCGAAGCCTAGCCATGATGACACAGTATACATCTCTTCACAAGAAAGGAGGAAAGGCAAACCTCTGTACACATGCAGAATGCAGAGAAATAATGAAACACCAGATTTCACAAGTCTAATATTCAAAAAGTGCCCTGACAGCTTTCTGCTTTGTCATTTTGCCTCTATCCTTCCATTTTCTACAGCTGTATGAAACAGAAATTTTATCAGGTGATAAAAGGTTAACAAAATCCCTACAGAAAAACAACAGTCACTGACTAACTGGTTTTCACTTTTGTTTAGCTATATCATTTTGATAAGCTTTTACCCCATGGTAAAGCCAAAAAGATGCTGCTTTTCTTATCATTACAGTTGATCAATCTTCCCTGTTTCTGAGGGGGAATCCTGTAAGCCTTGTCTTTTCAGCACATCCATCAGGTAGACAAAACAAAAGGTAAACCTGGCAAATACTGCTTGTTCAAGGTAAGCATTAATCTTAATAGCCAGCTGTAATTAGGAACAAGATGTATAAGCAGACAAAAAGCAATAAATAACTCGAAACCAGAAATGTGATAAGATTTAAACTGAAAGACTGCACTTGGGTTTAATCTAGCTAAGTCACTTTGCTGATATTCCTCCATGCAGCAGCATTTATGTCAAATTAATTCTAGAACAATTAATAAACAGAGCTTTAATGTTTTGGATTATCAACTATGGAGAATTCAGCTCAGGATTTCACAGGCTCCACTGCATGTTGACCCTACTCATTTAATAAGCCATCTCTAGCCCTTCAAGGTCAATCTACCACCTACAGAGGTCCAGACTAACATGTGAAATTCCTGTATGAAAATCCTACTAACCATTCCAGGCTCCTCTCTTACCTTTCTTTACCACACCTTTGGTTATGGTAAGGGCTTCTAGTGCATTTAAAATAGTGCCTGTATATGAAGTATCATATTCTCTACAACTTCCAGAGTAAGTAGACCATTATCTAAACAGCTTGACAACTTACCCTGGTACACAAGGCATCATATGAAGAACTGCCCACAGGAAAAAATCAGAACATTTACTTACATCCCAGAAGTAGAGACCTTTGTTAAAAGGTGACCGCATCATGAGAAACTAATAAGCCTAAGACATTGTAAGATTCAGTGAAAAACAAACTGGATACTTTAGGGGAACTTTTTAAAATCAATGCAATACCAGTATGAGAAAGTTTCTTCCTAATTAAAAAAAAAAAAAAAAAATTCCAAAAATTAATGAAAGCCTGAAGCCTAACAGGGTGGTTAGCAAATGCAGCTGGCAATTAGAAAAACAAAATCAAAACAAAACAAAGCAAACAAAACCAAAATCAAAAACCAACAAACAAACACATAATGACAAAAAAATGTGTGAAAGGCAGGGAAAAAAGTACAAACAGACACTCTGTGAAGACCTTTGAGTATTCAAAAGCATAGACAATCAATTATATATTATTATTTAATTTTGTTTTCAAGTTAAGCATCTAATATAGTGATTATCTTAAGTCCTTCTGCTTCCTATACACAAGAAAATATTGTCAGAAATGTTTCAAACCAGAAGATGTCAATTTTTTTCTTGGTAGCCGAAAATGTGAACAAATAACATGGTGCTGAATCCTCAGTTGATTCATCTGAACATACTTTGCTTTCTTTGTATTCTTGCTTACTAGTCATGATATAATCGGTATAATTAACAGAATAAAATGAGCTCAAAAAATGCCAGTTCCTATGTGACCTAAACCACCTAAAATTGGCAAGTGGTGCCCAGGGAGATATTCATAGCCCTGTGCAGAATTAAAGACTCAAAACAGCTGCCAAAACAAACAGTAATGTTCTGTGCCATTTCTTAGATATAATGGAGAAAGGGGTTAATGCACTTTCTCTTAGTCCATTCCTATTGATCAAGACAAAAAAGAAAGAGAAAGCAATTTTCCTCTGGTGTTTCTCAGCCATACATGAGCATAAGCACCAGCTTGAAAGATTTACCCCAGTATGACTACTATTATGCTTTCGAATCACTGTATCCAGGTTTTCTTCAGTCAGGAAGCAAAGGCTGACTTCATTCCAAAACAGGGAAGTCCATTCCCTATCTGACAGAGAATAAATAGCACTAGTAGCATATAACGGCTTTCCAGATTTACCATGTTCACTGTTTAACTCAAAAATCAATTTCCTGAAAACACATTGCCCTGAGACAAAGCATTTAATTGTGATACATGTTTTTGAAACACCAGTGACCAAATTCTGTTGGCAGCTAATGGAATCAAAATATAAGTTAAAAAAAGAATTTGTCATCACATTTTAATGTTATTCTATAAAAACAAATTAGCTTAAGAAAAAGCTTAATTAAAAATATACGGTTGCTGTTAAGAGGAAAAAACCTTCTTTTGACAGTACGGTGCATGTTAGCTAAAAATATTATTCAGGTTTTAGAGTTTTAAAACAAAACTCTCTCATATAACCCCCATACTGTTTCAGACAGTTATTATAAAACAGTTGTTAGTATGACTTGCGTTAAAAGTTCAAAAAGTTTTCCCATCTCTCAAGGCTTCAGACTTAACTGATTTCTATTGTATAAGCAATTCTATCACTACATGAAAGCCTTCCTAACTAATGAGCAAACTCCTTAACCAACATGACTGCAAAGTAACAAGGGACAGCATTTTTGTTGTTGTTTGTTTGTTTTCCTAGGAAAAATGTCGGCATAGACAGAATACAGAAAAAACAAAGCACAGAGTTTAAAAAAATATTTAATATGGCCTCTTTATTGATTTTTAAATAAACATAATATAAAGAGAATGTCAACAAAATAATTCAGCTCCTGCTTATGTGATGAAAAAACAGGAAAGCAGAATTAAATGCTGTCAACTGCGGCACACTCCAACAACACAACCACAATTTACATTTATTCTTTAAAATAACTCAAGTAATGAAAGCAAAGAATAACAGAAATGGTTCTTTTTATTCAGGCAGTGCAGTAATAATGCCAAATGCAATGGCTGTCATAACAAGGTAAGAATACAGAATCATCAGAGAATCATTTAGGCTTGAAGAGACCTCCAAGATCATCAAGTCCAACCTTTAAACAATCACTACCTTGTCAACTGGACCACAGCAGTAAGTGCCACGTCCATTCATTTCTTGAACATCTCCAGGGATGGGTGACTCCACCAGCTCTCCGGACAGTTGTTTCAACGCTTGACACTCCTTTGGTGAAGAAATTCTTCCTAATGTCCATCCTGAACCTGCCCTGGCACAGCTTAAGGCCATTTCCTCTCATCCTGTCACTGGTTACCTGGGAGAAGAGGCTGACCCCCACCTCGCTACAACCTCCTTTCAAGTAGTTGTAGAGAATGATAAGGTCTCCCCTGAGACTCCTCTTCTCCAGGTTAAACAACCCCAGTTCCCTCAGCTGCTCCTCACATGACTTACTCTCAAGACCCTTCATCAGCTTCACTGCCTTGATCTATAAGATGATGTTACCTACCTGAATTAAACATGCTTACTGTAAAGAATGGATGCAAATCTAAATGGGAATCTGTGCACCCCCACAACCACAGCCACCATGTGCTATACCATGGGCACTCTATTTGCCTATGTCATGGACAAGTAGATTTTTCATAAACCTAATGTCCAAAAGAAATTAGGAGCTGCTATTTCCCAAAATCATAAACCTAAGTTTACATCCAGAATTGAGTACTTCTTCCCATGAAGGAGAACCTATTGCAATGAAACAACATTCTGAGCACCAGGAAAACAAATTAGCATAAATTACAGGTCAGAAGGAAAGCTTCCTAACACTTGTTTGGGATTTAGTGCATTTATGCTCAATGAAGTACACTTAGCAAAATCACTCTCAACAGAAGAAAAAAGCCTGCTATGATGAACAAAAACAGTTTTACAGGAACTAAGAGTGACCATGTGCTTAGTGACACAGACAAGCATCTCAATTACCTTGAAAAGAGTACATATTACCTGCAGGCTGGACAAAAAACTCTCTTCATCCATTCTAAACTCTGGAAAATTATTTTGTGACTTCCCACAAGCCAGAACGCTCTGGACAGAGCAGGAAGGAAATACACTGTTTGAATCTGCTTGTGAATGCTGACAACTACAGAAATTTTCTTGTAGAGTATCAGGCATCACTGATCAATAAAGTCAGTAAAAAGTAATTTTTTGCATACAGAAAACTAACAACGCCTGCAGAACTGCTTAATCATGGCCAAACAGAAGAGAGAAACATAGCAAATGGATCCTTAATATGAAAATAATCTCTAAAATAAAACAGAATTCAGAAAATATTTCGTATCATTCAGAAAGGCATGAAAACAAAAAATACTTGGATTTAATTAAGTTTATTCTGCCCATATAGTGATGCTGTTCTAGCAAACTATTTACATTTTAACATAAATAACTTCTTTCACTAATGAAATGAAAAGAACATTAGTTGGATGGTGCTGTTTGCACATTGAAAGTTACAGAAATTTAAACAGTGATCTCGATAAGCTAACTGCAGTATATGCTCCCCCTTACCAATAATTCTATTATACGCCACATGGAATAAAAAATATATACATTGCAGAAATCAAAAACCTATTTTTTTAATAGATGGGAGAAAAGTACTGCTTGTAAAAATGCTTTGTTATACCTATTTTTTCCCTAAGTAAAAGCAGTTTTAGCTAAGCTACTGCTTTCACATTTTGTTAAAATATTTGTGCACCTACTCAAGAATAGTAATACTTAACATTTATTGATTTGTGTTAAAAATAATGACTTAAAACTGGTTTTCTACATATGGAAAGAGAATATAGAGTTAATTGTAATGAAGGATTTTTTTCTCAGAAGTGAAAAACCAAACCTGCATTTAATCTAAAGTGAAAGCATGGTATCCCCAGCTCCAAGAGACACTAAAAACTGATTCTTTTGTCATAACTGGTCAACAAGTATTACTACTGCATTACTAAGAATACTCTACAAAACATAATTCCATCTTTTGTTTTGAGAAATAAGCTTATATATACAACTGCCTGAAGACCCATACTTTAATTTGTCTTTGACAGCAGCAAATAGGAATCTGATGCCTAGGGTGGAAAATTTCTTTTTCGGATATGAATCTCATGATGCTTTCCAACCTGAGGTTATTTGCTTACTGTAATGTCAAGGATGCACATCTTTCGGAGATACAAGAAAAGAAAATCTACCTTTTTAAGGACAGACAAAAAGTCAGGAACAGCAACAATAAACAGATGCTCCATTAGATAAATATAAGCCAAATTCATGGAAATCTATATCTAGGCAACAAGGATGTTCTTTAAAGGCTAAAAAGAAGTGCCAAGGGTGACAAGACCAGAGGTAGTCAAAAAGTGGTAAAGCAAAGATGAAATTCACAGGGCGCTGTTTTACACTGGGAAAAAAAAATACATGTGTGTAGATATTTTAAGTAGGAACATCTATATATTAAAATTATGCATGTGCATAGGTAGGTAGATATTCAGAAAAAAAATCTGAATCACAGAAGATAGGATCCAATGAACATATCGAAGCAAAAAAAGTATGATTCCATCTGTGAACAAGAATTTAGAATGCACATTCTCTATATTGAAAGAAAAGCAATACTCCCCTGAGAAGCCAAAGACAACTGTGCCTTTGTGATGAACGAATAGACATTCCCCTTCAGCAAAGAATGAGAATTAGAAGAGAACTAAGAGATTTAACATTCAGCGGCACTGGGAAAGCACTGAATCGGAAAGGAAGGTAATGAATATCTGTACAAAAGAAGTCAAATATGGAGTAATGATAAACACGGGCAGGTGGTATCAAATCAAGATAACAGACAAATAACAAAGAATAATTAGTTTGAATTACTCTTATTTTTGCAGTGCACATTGCTGAATGAGCAGCCATTTCAGAAATGTGATTCCAGGAACACAAGGTTAAAGACTGAGATGGGAACGTGTGCTGTTACATTACCCAAGATATCAGGGTGGAACATAAATTTATAGGAAACAGATCAGTGCCAGGACTAAAATTAGACAGTCTTTTTAGTATAGTAGACAGAGATGACCATAATAAAAGAATGAGGAGCAAGAGATATTTCATGCCCCAGTACAGATACTGTCTCAGAAATCAATCACATAAGCACTGAGGACACCTCTACAGGACAGTCATGACCAAGGAGATGCATCATACTCACAAATACAGTAATTTCATCTCCCTAAAGCATGCGCAGACCATATAATTACTGTGCTAATCTGTTAGAGAAATAGAAAGCTTTTCTATTTATCACCTAGGCATTCTAATATTTAAGACCTAAGGGAAAATGTGAAAGATCTAAGACAAACCCCTGAGAAAGTGCTTGCTCCTCAGGAAAGCACTCTCTGCAACCTGTTCTTGTTCAAGGGACTGCACTAGTCAGCTCAACCATTTCAGAAAACTTCTGGATAGCCAGTCTTGAACATATATGAAGAACTTGACTTTACACATCTTCAATTTTTATCACTGCAGATGAAAAGATAATTAAACAACTAGTTGCTGAAACGCATAGAATGTATTTCTCAATATAGTGATATGACACTTTGTATGGTATTTGTAAAAGTGAGTAAATAGAACCAGGATACCAAAATACTTCACTGCTGGGAAAGAAAATCTAAAGCTCTATATTCCATTTCAGAACTTTACCTCCTTTTTAACACATCAAAAGTCACTGAATGTCATCTACACATTTACTGAATCCCACTTTGTTTTTAAAGTCTCTCCAAACTTCTCAGAGGCTGACACATAAAAAGATGGAAAAGGAAACACACATTTAAAGCAACTCACCCAACAGGCATAACAATCAGCAACAACACACTACAATTACAGCAACAGACTTGCTGCTGGTTTCAACAGTGTAAGCCTTCAGCCAGGTCCTTGGTGCTGCAGGCTTATCTTTATTTCTAAAACAAAAGTGCTGATGGCACACTAAGTTTTAAGCATAAAATACCTTGATCTCCTCTGGAGGTAGAGTTTATGACATTGATTTGAGCACTCCTGATACAGACCTCAAATTGCAACTGATAAAAAGAGTTGTTCTTAAATGCTTTTGACAGGACTAAGAAAGTAGATGCAAGGTGACAGAAACTGGAAGGGATTGAGAGTTGCAGGTATATTTTGAGGTAGGTGGCTCACTAATTAGAAAACAGTTTTGCATAGCATTGACTGATTCTTGCATCATTCATTGGCTTCCGAGAGGGAAAAGCAGGCAATTACCTAGATACCCATTGGAAAGTTTAAACTCTTAAACTATGCCATCACTGAACATTCTATTTCCACTGGCTATTCAAAAATCTGCTGCATTTAAACATGAAAACAGATTATTTCCCCTCCAGCAGCTAGCTGTGGGCTAGACAGGTCAGTGGAATTTTTGCTATCATGAGATTATGCACAATAAAGGCTTGGTAATCCAAAATGTACTCTAAGCATCAGCTGCTTTTGCTTGAGCCTCACAGATGTTACTCGTTAGCTGCGGGTAAGCTGTCCTGCACTAGAAGAGAATTCCACTCACACAATGCTGTATGGAGGTGTTAAACTGTGCTAGAATAAGCAAAAAACTATAAAACAAAGTTCACCGCTAAATGTAACGCAGTACCCAGAACCAGAAAGTATTCAACACCCCGCTATCATTTTTACACATGTAGACTAGAAAAGAGTAATGCTGAGCCAAAGAACACTGTATTTTATAGAGCACGGATCAGGGTTCCCAAGGATAAGGATACCTTGTTTCTCTTGAATGCAACCGCCCTTCAGTACCTTTATATCTGGAGTGCAAGAGAGCAGAGTTTTGTGTCGTTTTTGGAGGAAGGAATCTCACATGCACTGAATCATAAGCCTAAGTTAATTTCTGCGTAACAAAAAGATAGAAAAAAAATAAAAGCAAATGCTTGTTTGTTATTCTTTTAGCATTAAAAAAAGCTGTTTGAGATACATCACCTTACGTTCAGCATATTTGCATTCCTTTAGCTCTTTTAAAATTACTGATGTCCAGTAACTCAGGAGTTTGAGAAAATTAAGAGAATGTATCCTTTCTTTTTTTACTGACAGATGAGAAAATAGCAAATTCAGCTGCCTGCTTTAGTCATAATTTCATATTCTTAATGCCTCAAGAGAATGTAATTTTATGTGGAAGGCATTATTTGATTTTTCAGCTCATTGATTTTCTCATTCAAAACTTCCAAAGATTCTTACAAGTTCTTACTCACAAAAGGCATTACTGAAAAAAAAAATCAGTGTTATTGATGCATGACAAGCCAGCATTTCCAATACATAACAGATTATCCAAATACCAACATTCATCAGATCTCTTGAAATACATGATTTTGGTTTTATAAACTTTCCAAGAGAACATCATCATCTGAGTCTTCTAACAGTCAGCTGGTAGATAAAGTTAAAACATTTTGCACAGAACTGAAAATGTAAGACATAAGTTTAGATTTTCCTTTTCTTCACAAGCTCACCTAATGGTATTTTTCACTTAAATCTTTATAGAAACTCATGAGTGTTATCAGCAAACTAAATATACAAAGTATGTACAAACTTGGAAGGCAACATAACACTCTATTTGTGCTTTACATTTAAATTAAAGCACAACAATTAAAACTTGCATTTTGGAAGAATAACATTTGAGAAATCAGAGGACACAATCTTTAATGTCAGAACAGCTTGTTAAATATTTCAAACCGCATAATAAATGTTACCACTATTTACCTCTGTACAGTACTTCCTGTACAGTATTTTCACAAAAAAAAAAAAAAAAGGCATTTAGAAGCTTATCCAATGGCAAGATACAAATACTAAATGTATTTATGCAAAAAGATTAAATAATCAGAAAAGTCATTCAGAGTGCTTACATGTTTAAAATTACACAAATTTTTACCATGTAGTTAGCCTGAGCTCTTAAAGCACAAATACACTAGGTGAACAATTCTCATTGATTACATCACTAACAGATTTATAACATTGTCTTTCTCTTGATGACCACATCCATACAACTCACCAAAAACCATAGAAGAAAAGTATCTAAAAAATAATTGCTTTTTACAGATTGAAAACAACTCAGAGAGCAGTATAAATCCCCCATCTCACAAAGGTTTAGATCCCCACATTACAAGTGCTCTGAATCTCATATAGATCGCCACAGAAATTTGCTGTTCAGGTGAGACAGCTGGGCCTTACCTGGAGAAGCACAAAATGACATCACGATGCATGGAAGTAACAACACTGCTAGATTGTACTCCGCACCTCCATTTAGTTATTCGGAATCAAAAGGGAGGACTGACCTTGGATAAGTACTTTGAGAGAGAAAATGTTATTTCTCAAAGTGGAAAACCACTTTAAACAGCCTGCATGATAAGCATGTGTTTTTCTCTTGTGTCTGAACGCAGCCACCACATGATGCCAGTGTGAATGTGTGGGATCACGGCACTGGTTTGGGACAATCCTGGGAATTCGAGTTGACTAAAAGAAAAACACTGGGTGCTGTTTACCAGAGAATATGAAAAAAAGGGGAATACCGAAAAGTGTCGGTGGCAAGTCCTGAAATCGAAATCTGTATGTGCAGCCTCATTTTCTCCTTCAGCGCCCATTGTAAATGACCACTGGTTTTCTGTATTACAGGGATTTTTCAGAGAGGGAAGGAGCAAATACTTTACATCTTTGTTTCTGACTGGATGTATTTGGCTTTGTGTGGTAAGGTTTTGGCAGCGGTGGGGTTACAAGTGTGGCTTCTGTGAGAAGCTGCCAGAAGACTACCCAAGTCTGACAGGGCCAATGCCAGCTGGATCCAAGATGGACCTGCCACTGGCCAAGGCCAAGCCTATCAGCAATGGTGGTGGCGTCTCTGGGACAACAGATATGACAAGAGGGAAATTGCAGCCAGAGAGATGAGTGAAAATATATGAATGCAACAGCCCTGAAGACACCAAGGTCAGCAAAGAAGGAGGTGGAGTAGTGCTCCAGGTACAGGAACAAAAATTTCCCTTCAGCCTGTGGCAAAGACCATGGTGAGGGAGGCTCTGCCCCCTGCAGCCTGTAGAGATCTACAGTAGAGCAGGTATCCACCTGCAGATGGATGCCCAAAGAAGGCTGTGATTCCACAGTAAGGCCATGATTGAACAGGCTTCTGTCACGATCTGTAGTCCCATGGACAGAGGAGCCCATACAGGAGCCCGTGGAAGGCATTATTTTGGTAATAAAGTAATTTCTCTGAGTTGAGTCTGGTTTGCCCATAACAGTAATTGGTGAGTGATCTCTCCCTGCCCTTATCTTGACACTTGAGCCTTTCATTATATTTTCTCTCCCCTGTCCAGCTGAGAAGTGACAGAGAAGCTTCCCTGGGCACCTGGTATCCTACCAGGGTCAGCCCACCACACTAGGTCAAACAATTTTTGGATTATTTCAACACAGAGTACTCACCCAGCACACCGTCCAGAAGCGCTTGCTGACACTGCTTCTCAGGCTTAACCTCCTGCATTCCTTCAACACCTCAGAAGAGCCCTTTGGAAGCGACCAACTTCCTTTCTCGCTCTAAAGCAATTTCATTCCTCTTGATACAAGAACAACTAACTGACTTATTGTAAATTTATAGTCTACAAAGTGATTGTTTTGTATTCTTAGGTTTGATATAACTGTCAACAAAGTCCCTTTGCACAGATGAGCTATACCCAAGGAAAACCCTACGGATTATCAAAGTCTCAAACCCAATCTGGTAGATTTTGCCTCAAAACTTTTCACAAAAGCAATGACCCATGTTGCAAGGGCAATTTATAGTAAGAGACATAAGCTCTTATTTTGTCAACAGCTGTGGTGAAATAATACTTGACAACGCCATTTTGGACACCAGCCTTGGCAGTCAAGCTCTAGGCTCAAATGCCCAGGCAGAAGGTCCAGATGTTCCATATACACTTTTCTTCTGTCCATTTCACTTTTTTTGGCTTTGTTTAGTTACAAGCAGATGAGCAGTATACCAGAAGGCACCCTTTAATCTTAGCCTAACACATCTTTGAGATTCTTTATAACCCTTTTACAGCTGATCAAGGGTTTAGGTGCACCTAAAAGCACTACAAATCATCTACATAAGTCTAAGGGGCAAATTTTTAACTTTTGCTGTGATTTTCACTCTCCAAGATTTTGCCACTTCACCTGATAGTTAAAGGCCACAGTAATTGTGCAAAGGCTTGAACAATACAATTAAGAAAAATAAACAGTGTGAAAATTTTTGGCAAACACATCTGGAGCTACACATACCTTGTAATGTGTGTGTAGACCCTTTAAGGGTCTTTCAATTCCTCTGAAAATATGATCATCAAGAAAGAAAGGCCACTGGTTTACTCTTATTATTTTGGACGAGGAGAAATATTCTAACATCCTGGTTCAGCTACCCAAATACTCATTTCAAACACTTGGTAATGTGCTCAATATTTAGGCATCAAAAATGGCACTAAAATACTTTAGTCTTAGTGAGGGTTTTTTTTTCCTTTTTTTTTTTTAATAATAATGTTTGCAGTTGTCCTGTAAAAAGTATCAGCAAGGGACATATAACTGGAAAACGACTGTGTGTCATACAAGACAGTTTTTCTAGGCGGATTATGGATCATATTTCCAAGCATAATGTACTAGAGTCAGTTTTAACATATTCAAAAGTTATCAACAATATAAATTTCCACGCCAAAAAATGGCCATAAACTGAATAAAAAGCTTTATAATCTTGTTTTTAATACTATGCAAATGATGTATCCATTTACTTTATTAATAAAACATCATTGTATTACATAGAGACACATTTTGCACTTCTGTTTTTGAGCTATTTTTAAATTAGGTTAGATTTGACAAGGGACTATTTGTGGTAATGTGGTAATTAAGATTTGAACAGATGTCAGCATTAATAAAGGATTCAAATGAGGTGTAGGGAGATAAATGTACTCTTTTAGCTGCGCTGGCACACCAGGCATCATCGAGAGGAGATGACAGCATGGATTCAGCAGTTCTTTTTGCAGGCAAGCTTCTGGAAAATTGTCCAGTTACTCAGGTTTTCTGATACTATTCAGTCATTTTGTATTATCTTTCAAAATGTCTTCATTTTGAAATAAATTACTGCTCTATCAATATTTATAACATAGAATTTGATTGATATCTTATAATTTCAACAGTCTTCTATAACAGAAATTATTATCTTTTGCGCTATTGCTCAGCACTTCAAAAAATACTCTAAACCTAGATTTTCTTATTCTCTCTGTTACTATGGGTTGCATAAGTACATAATTCTGTAAGCAACAACTTTCAGAAGTTACAAGCTAAATTCACAAACAGGTCCAAGTTTTAAATTCTGTTCAAAGAAGCCAGTGTTTACATTGTGCACACTGAACTAGAATAAGCAGTACATAAACTCACCATTAGCAAAGATCAACTGATTACTTCATTTGCAGTCACTCATTTAACCTGTCTCGACACTGTTAAGTAAATCTGGTCAGACACCATTCTCTGCCTCCAAAACTAACTGATACACAGGCCAAAATTTCCAAGCTCTCAAAGCAGTAAATTTGGCAAATTTGGCAGTGGTGACTAGACCTGAATTTTGTTCATGCAGTGTTTAAGTGTGGTAGCTGACATAAGCAACATCATATTCTGGGTGCTAGTGCTCTGAGTCATGCCTTAGCCCTTTCTTTACAATAAGTCAGCAAATCCCTTTGTCTGTTGCCTGAGATCCTGTAGATGTCTTCTCTGTCTCACATAAACTAATAAAATTTTATAAATTCCCAATTGGTTACTCCATTTTCTAATCTTTTTCCAAAGGTCACTTCAATGGCGTTTGGATTGAGTCAGAGAAGAAACAGTGTAAGAAGCTGTCCTGAAAGGCTGTTTGGTTGTTTTTAAAAATCTCCTATGAGAGAAAACACTATAGAGAGCCTTGTTCTCTTTTTGTTCCATTTCTCATTACACATTTTACAGACACATTCATAGGAACATATTAAGAACCTATTTCTTTTGGAATGTCTCATTAAAATTTTCATATCTCATTACAAACTCTGAAAGATCCATGAATTTGACCCATAATAGTTTATGCAAATTTATTTCAACCTATCAAGCATTCATTATACTCTTAAAATAGAAAAATAACAGATTAACATACAATAACAAATTGCCTTATTATCATGCATAAACTGGCATGTGTCTAAGCAACAACCTCACTGCAAACCAAAACAAGTTATACTTTTGATCCTGTGATCACTTAGAATATAAGGCAAGAAGTGCCTTGTAATAACAAGGCTTGGGACATTTAAACTAGTTGTTGGAACTTGTTCCTGTCTTACACAGAAATTATGACACACAGATTAGGTTACAGGCACTATTAAGTCAAGCTTCATCACTGTGCAATTTCTGGAAATAGAAAGCTGAAACAGTATTCGCTAAGAATATTAAATGAGTCTTTAAAATAACAGAAATTTTTAGAAAAAAAGCAATGTCACGTAAGCACTTCAAATTATTACTGAGCACTAGTAAACAAATAATGCTTCTTCTCAACGAACACAGAACTGGGATTTTTGGGTTTTTTTTTTGTTAATGAGAAATAGGAAGGTAGCAGTTAACTTAAAGCAACATGTAAAGAATGTGTCAAATTTCCCAAGTACTACCATCTGCCTAATAATCTTCAATAGTGTGAAGTACGAGAAACATGACCAGACTGTTCGGGACCGAAACACTCAGAAAAACACATCCTGAGTGTCATCCTGACACATTATGAGTCAAAAATCATCATAATGTGCAGGCAAGTGTGCCAACATTTTCAATGACATAAGCAACCTAAGACCCTATGAGGTAAGAGAAGGCTATGGACAAAACAGCTGTACAAAAACTGTTCTGGAGTAATAACATACAAAGAAGCAAAGTCTAAAGCTGTGTCTGGAAAATGACACAAAAATACAATCCACCTTGCACACCTTTGCAACAGACAAACTGTGGCAAGTGGTACAAGTCTAGGCAGTGCTCAAATTTGGGAGGAAGTGCAAAAAATGGCAGTATGTTCTCATCTTGGCCAGCTTTTGCAAGGATCAAAATTGAACATGAAAACTCAGGAAAGCAAGTACAGCACTGCCAAAAAGGATAAGAAGAGTAACATTAGTCCAATGAAGTTCTTCATAGGAGGACTGCAACAGAAAATTATCAGTTTATCAGCGTAAAGACATATGAGGAATTAATTATTTTCAGGTTAGACAGTGACACAGAGGCCAAGGGCAGCAATATCAACAGCAAGCGAACATCCATGGGCAAGCAGAAGTATTAAGAACTGGTAATAATCTTACTAATGTAGCACTTACTTGAAACAAAAGATACATAATAAAATGGAAAACCATGAAATTTCTATCACCTAGGTACTGAACACAGCAGAAGGAGAATGAGAAGTTTTGTTCTATTATTTTATTTATAATTGTGTATATATCTATATATATGTGAATTAAGGTACCAGTAATTGCTACCAAGTGCTAAAAATATGTCCTGTCCCATTTCAATACCACGGCTGCAAACTGCAGAGGTGTCACAGACATGCAGTCCTCACTCACGCAGACATCTACCATAAAGAATTACAAAACAATTATCTAGTTCCATAAACAGCAGAGAAAGAAAGCAACAAATTGGCTGTTTTTCAACAAATCTCCCTCAGATTAGGAACAGCTATAACACAACAAGGAAAATTACTAGAATAATTGGCATTCGCCAACAGGGGCTAACTAATGCTTAAGGGAGTCCTCAAAGTTCATAGAGGGTTGCAGGCTTCCGACTTTCAAACTAAAGTTTGAAAAGTCTTTGTATTAATTATAAATAAGTATTAATTATAAATCTATCTAAATGGGAAAAGAAGACACAGAGGACTGTATCTGTCAAGACTGTGGAAGCTTACTGGACATAATATAGACTAGTTCATGTGCTTCAGATGCACAACTTCTGCTTATGGTTTTGAGTAATTACTGAGCATGGTAAAAAGCAGGAAAACACCTAAACTGAGCAACAGATTAGAATTAACCAAGCAACAATTATTTTGGATTATTCTGTCAGGTCAAGTAGTAAAAATATTTTTAAAGTTGTTATTGTTACTGCTAAATAGTAGTTCAGATAAAACAGAAGTTAATCCAGTGTTGCAGCACAACTGAGTTCAGTTTAGGGTCTGCAAAATACTGTCTTTGAAGCCTAGGTCTCCAGTCCTGATACAATAATGAACTAATATCTGAGCGAAATTTTTGTTCTAAATTTTTGCATCTTAAGTTAGTTGCCCTAGTTAGAGAGGACCAAAACCTCAAAAATCTCTGAAAATCTCCTTTAAAAATACCCCCCCCACACACAATCTAATTGTTGGGTTTCCTCTTATTTACTGCTGTGATCTAGAATATCACACACTGCTTTGTCAAATCCTGAAACTAGTTCACTTGTCGATACTCAGCACAGCATTCTCTGTTGGGGTCATTTAGATAAACTAGCAGATCATTACCAAATTGAAATACACCTTATACAGAAGATACTGTACTGCTAAATTTTGACAATACTTGATAAAATAACTGGGAAATGTGTGTAGTTCTGTAGTGAGTGTTGCAACACATTTACAGTTTTTTCTCAATCATTTCCAGTGGATTATTGCACACACTCTAAAGAGTTTCTGGAATTCCAACAGATTATTGCTACAACATCTGTTTCCTCAGTGCTCATTTCACCGCCCTTTGCTAGCTCATTATGCTACCAATCACTCCGTTTTCAGCATGGTAAAGAAACGTTCTACATAATTCTTATTTCTCTGGCCTCCATTATACACAGCCAACCTATCTCAGAGGTGTGTATTTATGTGCAGTTCTGTCTTTTTATTCTCTTTCACTCCTGTAGTTCAATTCAGGCAGGCAGATTTGTACCATTTGGGCTGGTAAAAACTGCAAGCACACTGAATCCCATGCTAATCCTCTTGTCCTGCTTCCTCCATGTGTTAATTATTAGCAGCAAGAGAACCAATCTCCCTTCTGCTCCTTTTCCAAGCTGCTTCAAGTACCATATATTATGAATAGTATTACGTATTATAGTTTCTTTTGAACAGAGAAAAAAAACCCCACAAAGCAAAAACCCTACTACTTTTGTATCAGCATTTTAAGGACGTGTACTTTAAATGTCTGTAATGTCAGTTCAGAACTTAACTTCTCATATAGTATTACAATAGCCAGGTACAAAAATGTACTTTCTGGATTATTCAAGATAGGCATCAAAAAACTCACCACCCAAAGAAATAAAAATTCCAAAAAACACACACACACACAAGCCCCACCCCCAATCACCAGAATTACTACCCTCTACTTGTCTTGAAAGGTGAGTAAAATAATTTAAAAATCATAATTTTTTTAAAAAAACTATTTTTACTTTGTTATCCTCTTGCCACAGGTTTAGTATAACGCTTAGGAAAATTCCCTCAGACCTGTGCTTTTAAGGAAGTCTGCTAACCTCAGTAAATTATCCCCATACAAAATGTTACTACTCTGACGTCTCTCAGAAACATAAACTTTCTTTCCTTCCCCAAATTTATCTTGATCTTATCATCATCCCAAATACTGTGTGATCCTCTGTGACCTCAAGATTTCTGTTGCAGTGCCTGAATTTCTGTACGCATCACAGTGACGTGAATCTGGAGATTTCCAGGATCACCATGAGCAGTATATTCCGACTCATCAGGTAGTACCTTGGATCCTGAAGCAACAGCCATACAGTATGGGCTGAAAAGAGATTGTTCCCAGGTTACAACTTTACTGTGCCTCTGTACATACCCAGGTAGCATTTGCTCATACAATGAGCAACAAAAAGTGAAAAGCTCTGTGAGAAGATCTGAGCACACTGCACAGAAGTTAATTAAGTTAAAGGATTTTCAGCTGGTAATGATATATAAATTTGATATAGTTTGCTGGGACTCATGTAACATTTGTTGAAGTATGCCAATGAAAGGTATGAAGACAGCAAGTGCTCTTAGCAGTGAAAAATGCTAAACTAGAACAACAGCACTAAAACAAGTTTGCAATTTTAATTACACAAGACTTTGCTTATAAGAAAATCAGAAATTCAGCGTCTATGTGACATATCCACAGGCTGAGCTTTAGCAACTCTATATACGATGGTTTCAGATATTTCAGGAGGAGCAGTATTGTTATGAATTACAAAATTACAGATGATTCTCACAAGTTCTGGCAAACAGAGCCAATTTCCCTGCTTTGCTCTCTGGCATGCAAGGCACAGTGCTTCACTCTCTCTTTTGCTATAACCACCTGAACAAGTTAGGAAGCCTGCCTTATTCTGCTAACCAAATATAGCATAGTCTGTCTATATTTTTGACTGAACGTAGCCCTAAGTGATTAAAATATCAGACCATCTGTATGTAAAACCCTCTCTCACAAATACATTGTACAGGAAAATTATTTGTTCTGATCTACATATTTATGGTATTCAGAAGAATAATTTAAATGATACATTTAGAAATGTATCCACTAAATGGTCTTTTCAGTGAAGCTGTCCTTAGCAGTAGGACACCAGATAAAGCAGAGATGCAGTGAAACAGGCAATATACCTGCTTTAAGTTATACGAATGTTTGCCACTAAAGAATAGTAATAGCTACAGAAATTGTAAGCTTAGAGCTATGGCCTTAATCACACTGTTTGGAGCTCCTATTTACCCATCAAAACAAAAATACTCCATGGAGACAGGAGAGAACTATGCTGAGCACCTTAGCTGGACAGAAATGGAAAAAAAAAATTGTAAAAAATTATTATATCGCTATTTACTAATAAAGAAACAAAAAATATTTTCTTGTTACAGGATGATGACAATCTACAGTTTTCAATTATTCACAGTATTGCTTTAATGCTACTGAGAAGGAGGTATTAATGTTTTATTAGGTTAAAGGAGTTTATTTCTGCAGACAAATCTAACTTTGAGCCTGACAATTCCTTACTTATATCCTGTTAAAGTGTTTTCATATTTTAAAAAGCATTTCTTTACCATTCACAGTCTTTCGCACCCTGTGGAGGATTTTGTTGTAATGACTGGTTATAGTCACTGTCCTTTAACACCCAATAATATAACAAACATATAGACCCAACTGAATTCAAACACCATTTCAGCAACACAACATCAGGACCACAAAAGACACTCAGTCACACAGAGAACGTACATGACATACATTTTTGCAGGTTAGCTCTGAGAACCTATTTGTCCTCACTGAACTACAGAAGACGGGAATGATTATATTGGCATTGGCGTAATTCACTGGAGACAGTGATAAAATACGAGACCTCACCGCAACATTTATCTACAACTGTCAAGTCATAATGTTGGTTCTCGTCCTTGTGAGGCAAATACATGGCCAGAAGACAGAAACCTCTAAAAAGTGGACATGCAGTACCATCTGTATTAATCATTACCCCATTCACATATTAGGTAGCACCATATAACAATTTATTACATACATTCTAAACAAAATTAATGAAGTACTCATAAAAGTAAATTTCATGCATCAGAAAAGCACTTCAGGTAGCATTCCATGTAAGGGTGTATAGTAAGTATTGACTTGAAGAAAGTTGTATTTGACAAGTATATTTGTATTCTTAAAAGTAAAACATTACAGAAAGAAATAAGCTGGTCTTACTATCTGAATTCCCCAAATGCTTTTAGTTTTTCAAAATTTATTAAAGGAACTAACTTATCATTAAATAAATTCAAAAACACTCTTGTGGAAGATTATGTATTAGAGATGGGAAACGTAAGAGAAGAACTCATGATCCTTTCACAATAAACTGTATTCTTAAGTTTTACAGTATCTGTCTTGAGCTCTGTATTCTTCAATATGTTCAACAAATGATATGAAGAGCGAAAGTGTAATGTTATATCAAAGTTTAATAATGCTTTGAAATTATTAATAATAATGAAAATTAAAGCCAAGTGGAAAAGAGGGGCAAGTTAATAAAACAAGAAATGAAATTGAGTGTTGATAACAAAGTAACTTATGATAATTTTATGATGAGTTGTAAATTTGTTATTATCAGTTAGGAAAAAACAGAAATTGGAGTCTCTTTTCAGCAGAAGCCAAAAGGATAAAAAAACTTCAGGAATCATTATAAAGGAATAGAGAATAAATTATTATGTCACTAACTATATAACTATGGTGGCTGAGTACCTTGAGTACTGCAGATTGTTCACCCCACCTCAAAAATGTATGATTAAACTAAAATTAAGCTTGTACAATGGAAGGCAGCAAAGGTGATTAATGACATGAAAAGCTGCTGAGAAACCTTCAGAATTCTTCAGCTTAGCTGGCTACAGAAATCATGATTTGTATAAAAAAGCTGAATGAGAAAACATTATTTACTGTTTCTCATAATGCAAGCACCTTAAAAGTGACACAAAAATCAACCAGCAATGACAAAATTCTTGCTCAGACATCATATGAACTGTGAAACCCACTCTGTTTTGTAGATTCAAAGTGTTTCTGGAAATCTTGGGAGAAGCACCACTGAACAGACATTAATCAACAAACATTACAGTTAACAGTCTTCTCAGTAAAGAAGATAAATACTATTTCGTTTTTGCCACTGAGCTAAAGACGAGGATGGTGCCTGTTCTTAAAAAGTTTAATTTGGAGGAAAGATTCCTAGAAGGCCCTCTTTCAAGGCACCATACAACAAAAGGCAGTTGTATTTTTAAACAGCCAATGTAGGATGATGTAAAAGCCAGATATATTAAAGCGTTACTAAATACTGGATAGTAGTAAAAATTCATTAGAAGGCAGAAACCTTATGTTTTGTAGAAACTTTTATTTTTTGAGATATTCTAAAAAATAAAAGAAAAATTTTCAGATTACAGAAGGTTACTCTAGGAACCTCTAAGTGCAATATTGCCATGTAAGAAACTTGACTTTACTTTCTACTTTTAAGTGTTTTTACCAGGTGTTTTTCCTTTAATGAAAAGAGAATAATTTCTCATAAAAGATTTCTCCACCTTTCAATATGGGCATCTTAATGCGGAGAGGGCAAAAGATGATCCACATAAAGCAGTGAAGTAAGTAGAAGTGAATGCAGAGAAACTTCAACATTAAAATGAGAAAAGTTCTTTACAAAAAACAAGCAAACAAAATACCCCCCATAAAATAAGTGAACTTATCCCTTCATGTTAGCACTTCTTCACTTTTAGGGAGACACAAGACCCAACACATATATCACTACACTTAGTAAATAAGAAATCAACTGTAAATCATCAACGTCATCTTGAACAGCACATTTTAGTTAGGATCATAAAAGAAATTATGAAGCCCTCAAAAATTTCTATCTCCAAACCAAACATTGCTTTGACAAGGGATTAATCTAAGTTACCAAGTAACCAACACCATTTGACAATATTTTGAAATTTAGGTAGGCTTGAACTGTAACGATAATGTCATTAAAAAGATTACTCTGGAGAATAAAATTTTGAACCGACAGCCTTGCTTACTTACATTAGTAGAAGAAATCAGCAAACTACAGCCTCTACAGTGATGTGGACAGATCTGTTCCACTGCACCTCTGCCAATTAAACGCAACAGCAACAAAGCATTTAGAGCTGTTTTATTTAAAAATAACTTTCAAATACATCCAGGAAATCAGTCCATTCTAATTTATATCTATTTTTTTCAGTTTAAAAATATGGAGTAAAAATATCCTTAGATATTTTGGCAGAGTATCCCTCATTTTGCAATACTAGCACACAACTGTGCAGTAGCTAAATTATCTGGCTTATGATATATGACATAAAGTTATAGGATTTACAAAGGTCTGTAAAAAAGAACATACCATAAGATAACATGAACAAGCCTTGAAATCTTGATTCAGAGATCACAATCTAATTTATTTTTGAAATGACAGTGAAAACAATTTTCTTTATCTCTGTTCTCTTCATTATCTATTTTAAAGGCATTATGACACTTTAATTCTCAAAAAGCTTTCCCTGTAATATAAATAATGGTAATATAAAATACTTTTGTCTATGACATGCCAATGATACTAAATCAGTGTGCTTATCTTTGAAGAAAACACATTTGTAAGAAACAGATACAATTTTCAAATCTATTCATCCACAGAAGTAGTAATTAAAAAAAAAAAATCACAAAATAAATCTTCTGAGCAAACCCCAACTTCATGAAACTCTTTGCCCTCTCACAGCTAGAGTGAACAGAAAACTCCAAGGATCCACCATGCCTATAACCCAAAGAATTGCAGGGGCCCTGAGCACCCCAAACTCCTAATATCTAAGAACTAACATTACATTACAGGCCTGAGTTCCTCTCTCCTTTTATCACTTGGCACAGTGATATTTAGAAAATAGTTTAAACAAACACTCAATTTTATTTAAGCACAAAAATTTGTAGTTGAAAATGCGCAGATGCTTGGATAGCCTACTGAACCAGCAATAGTAATGAGTGCCATTGAGGCAGCAGACTTCATCCAAAAAACAAACATTCACACCAATGCAGGCACTTGGGGAAGGATCCTCTCTTTGCACAGCAGTTCTGGCACAGGCAGCAACTCACGACAAAAAAAAAGAAAAGCCTTCCAAGGCAAAAGCAGCTTACAGAGAAGGCAAAACAGTTTCTTCTACAAATATGGAAGGGAAGAACGTTGCTGTTCCAGACACACATTTTGAAATTTTGGATAACTGCTCCCTAAGATGCAAAGGAACACACACACGCACACATGCACAAGCAGGCTTTAATCACTGTGGATACCATATTGAGGTAAGTACATTCAGAAATTGAGCACAGTTTAAAAAAAGTGCATTTCAAAATTAATATTCTTATGCATTCTTCCATGTAAATGAAAGGCTCAGGCATTCTGAATGAATATTCTCAACAAAATTAAATGAACTTTTTTTAAAACTCCTTCATTCAAAGAAAAAATTGTGCATGTTAGCAAATTCATTAAAGAGTCTAACCATTGCTAATACACCATACATTTTCTGACTTCATAATTTTTCAGTATTTCAATACTGAAGCCACTGGCATATACAAATTACTATATATGCTGCTTATTTTAGTTTCAAATTGAAGAATTCTGTAATGTCAGAACAAATAAAAAGACCTTATGCAAAAGTTTTATTTTATAAGACAACTACCACAAGCTGATTCAAAACAATACTTACTTTTTTTGTTCCTGTCTCCTACTAGTTCAAAAGAAATAAACAAAATATCTTTCCCATTTACTGTCACTTTCCTAGGAAATTATATTATATTTTTAACCTTCCTTTCCTTGTAATGCCTTCCCAAACAAGATCAGAAAAAGGAAATACTCTTTTGTAAGCTCTTCCCCATGGAGAAACTTCTTCCCACAGCTTCAAAAAACAACAACCGCCACCAAAGAAAATCCAACAACTTCCCTCCTTAACCACATACACAAAAAAAGAAAAAACAGTGGTACTTAAAAGTTAACAAAAATTACGAGCCTAAGTCTAGCTACATAGTTTCACAGAGATTTCAGATATGCTGGTTTTTAATTGTTTACTAAGTTTGTGCATTTTACTGGCCATATCTAGATCCAAAACTCTAACAATAATGCTAGCACATTAGTTTTGTTTTAGTGTAAAAGGAACTGATTATAATCCTACTGAGCTGTGTTGTAGTAACAGACACCACAAATAAAAACAAATCATGTTTCACTGGAACCTTTCTCTGCCAGGCAGAGGAATCGACCTTTATCCTGACGTTGAAATACAAAGTATCTGGGAGGTAATAGGAAACTGGGTAGTTGTAAGCTGCTCTCAGCTGAGACTGCTACCCATCAACAGAGGGGAGGAGATAAAAAAGGAGTAGTATTTTTGTCATTTCTGAAGACCTTTTTATGGCATAAATTGTGAGAAAGCTGTGCTACTTTGAAAAGAGCTAAGCCTTTACCATGAAAAGAGGGATGTACCTTATGGCACCTGGTTCATCAGAATGAACCAGAGCTTACATACCGATCTGGCAGCCACAGAAATAAACAAAAATCAAGAATGAAAATCAGCAGAAATCACTTGAGGGAACCTGATCTGCAGCTACAAACTGGTACTAATAATTTGTCATTTGGAAACCACACACCACAGGATTCTGCTGGATAGGTGAGTGTGAAGAATAAGGAAACTGATTTCATTTGTCCTCACAAACAATATTGAAATATTTACAAGAAGGCATTTTCAGTTATTCAGTAGCCAGGTACACATCCTCCGCAGCTTTAGACACCTGGTGACAATGTTTTTATTAGTTGCTGTTAAGAGTACATTTGCAATGTAGCATTTGTTCTGTTAATGATAACTAAGTTTCTAGATACACCACATGAAAAAGGCAGCACTATTGAGACTATTTACTAATGTGAGAATAAAACTGTTAGGTTGAAGCCAACAAAATTTTTAAAAGTACTCACACTTCATATCCAGTGATGAGACGTAGTATGTAGCAATCACTATTGTCCAGGTAATCAATACAGAATTATGATACTGGTATTTTTCTTTTATGGATATTTTTGTGATTAGTTCCCTGGCATTCTACAGAGTGATTAAATGAAAATACATCTACCTGCTTATATTAATACAGCACTGGAAAAATTTTCTTGTGGAGAATTTCCAGATAACAGAGGGAAAAACTTTTAAAACAAAATGACACATCGCTGGCATTCACAATAGAGATAGAAGGATTAGTGACCAGCTCACTGTTTTTGAAAAAAATTGTCTAAGGTATTTCTTGTAATCTGGCAAATTTATGAAAAAAATAATAAAATTTGGCATAGCCTAAATACAGGTTGAAATCTGCACATACTGTAATTCATACAATCTTCACTTTAATGTTTTAGAGTGTACAGATGGCACTGTATTTTGGAGGTTATTTATTCCTATATCACTTTCTAAAGTACACATATGACTTTTATGAATACACACATTTACACTTTCTTTTAACTACAAGTTGGGATTTGTTAACACAGTTCAGCATCACATAGGAGTCTTGCTCCTGTCTCTATCTTGTCTGCCAGATGAGATCATAGTCAGCATGAAAGCAGATTTTGTTACTATATAGGGACTTTGAGTTGCTATAACGACTCTGGTTCACCTTGTGCAACCTGTTTTGCAATAAAGAACTAATGCTAGTGATAAAAAGGCATTGTAATCTGTGATTCAGAAAACAGAACACTAAAAAGTCTAGGAAAATGAAAAAGAATACTAATTCTGATGCTTGAAGATTATTGTCTTTGTCAAATGCACAGCATTTCACCAGGAATAACATTAAATTTGAAGCTTGACTTTCGTTTTCCAATAAATTAGTTCCACAACAATAAATCAAGGAATCTCCTGAGTAGAGAAAGACATGTTATAGCCTAGGATGCATATATGTGGAACAGCATGGACTTTTTACGTGAGGATCAAGTCCAACATTTGAGCAAATACCACCATGTCAACTAAACAATATCACCAAGTGGCACATCTACTCTTTTTCTGAACACTTCCAGAAATAGTGGCTCCTCCATCCCTGGGGAGCCTGTTCCAAAGCTTAACCACTCTATCACTGAAGAAATTTTCCTAATATGCCATCTGAACTTCTCTAGGTGCAACTGTTATGGTTTCAGAACAAATAGGCTTTTAATACCTATGAGATTTTTTTTATGTTTGGGGAACACTTCAAAATCTGTTCATAGATATAACATTTTTTTATTTATTACTGTAGGTAAACAAATTGCTCAAAAGCTATTCCTTTAAAAAATACAAAGAAAATTTCCTGCAGTGAGTATACATAAATCTCGTCAATATAGATGTTTGTAGTACACAGTATTTTTTCCATACAGGCCTTTTTATCTCAGGATTTTTATATTTTCTTAGTTAATGATTTGTAGATAAAGGAGAAAAAAGACAGCTGCAGGAAGAGAAACATATTGGGGGGATATATATTTGCATATGCAATTACAAATGAACAAAAAGGTACTTAGCCTAAGGTGTTCTACACAACTTCCATTCTGACACAGTCCATTTTGGTAACAGTTCTACATCCGTCTGTTTTATTACTACTAAACACGGCATGTTCATTTATATTAAACAGTCTGGTGAAGCTGCCTGAAACCAAAAAAACACAACAAAACCTCTAAATAACTGTGAGCCACATCCTCAGCTATTTTGCTTCAATGATGCAAAATCTTTCTACAGAGGTAGGCTGATCTTACAGATGTTTTTTTGTTCAAATTCTCAACAGCTACAAAGAAAGTTTACTGCATGGAGAAGTCACAGTGAATATGACAGAAATTTCTGACCTAGTTACATAGAAGTTTTGAGATACAACAAAAGAACAGAAAGAGGAAGAGACTATTATTTATTTTAGCTTGTCAAAATGGTTTCATTCAAATTTTAGTTATTCAAAGTAATGAAATACTTGAGAGCATAAAGGAAAAAGGAGACATCTAATTCTTCCCGGCAAAATAATGTTTGCAATCACTCTACTAGTATTATTGTATTTTTTCCAGTATGTATGTAGCACTTATTTGTATCACATTTGCAATTATATACACACAAAACCATGCAAAGATTCATATGCAAAAAAAAAAAGATACAAGTCGGAAAGTATATATATTATCTACTGCATATTGTAGGGTGTCCTTTTTGTCTCTCTTTTAATCCATTGCTTCTCTGGAAAAATAATTTGCTTGGAAAACCTTTTCTTTGAGTTTAGGAAAAACAAGAAGACTGTGAAATAAACACTGACCTACCTACCCAAGTGTCACTGAAAGTTGGAGCAGTGAAAAAAAATAAATTCTTATTTTCTTAGGAAAGACAAACCAATTTCAGTCAACAATTAACTCAAGTTCTGATTCTACAAGTAACAGACACTGCAGTGGTAGGGAAATGGAAGAATAAAAAGAAAGAAAAAAGTAAGCAAGAAAAACAAAAATCCACAGTTCTATTTTTTTTCTGCAGGGCTTCTACATTTGGGAGGGAAAGAATAATACTAACAAAAAGAAATAACAACAAATTTATTATAACATTAAAGTTAACCAGAATTACAGGCTTGGCTCTGCAAAAATAGCAGTGCAGTGAACAAAGAAAGCACTGCAGTTAGAGGTGCAAGAATTAAGAGGGAGTTAATATGTGTGTATATATATGTACACATAAAATATGCAATGTGCATATGTTTAATAAATAACTTACATTCTTAGTGAAGAATATATGAAAATGTAGCAGTCTTCTGAGGATAATAAATTACAGAAAAGTCTTATGATTCCTTCCTGAACTGTTTGTGAACACACACATTCTTTCAAAGAGAAGAAATATCATCATTCACTAACCAACAGGAGACAAGATAAAATTGAGGCTAATACTGAAAACACCAAATAATTTTATTCTAAATATAATCCTTTAATATGTCCAGTTGAGCCACACATTCATTTAATATTCTATTTTTCATTTTGAAATTACATAGTAATCTTGTTGATATTGTTGATATTTGTCATGGAAGTACTTTGAAGATAAAGTGAGAGTATTTTGCACCCTGATCACTGGTATGAATCACAGCCTCTCATTCTTAAAAGCCCTGTGTGACAACTAAGGCTCTTCTACTCTCCTTGAGGAGACAACAGTCCTCAAATGTGTAGTAATCACTCTATTGCTCATCATATAGTCTATACTCCACATCTTTCTCTATATATACTATTGTGTTTACAGTTATGGTAGCATGAGGATTATGGAGCTATGAAACCATTTAACTCACTAAGACATAAGTATTACTGTAATAAGCATGATTAATTATTTTTAAATATCTGTGCTTTATTACACATTAAAGTAACATCAAATCATATTTCACATATTACCCTTATATATCTCAAGGAAACAAAATACTCCTTAAATCTCATTTCTTTTTTTAATATTAATTTCATTTCCTTCAGCTTTTCATGAGTTTTAACCCATAAATAATGGTAAAAAATTCTCCACAACCATTCTGCCTCCAAAGCATTTCCCTTTCTTTGAGAAGCTGTATAACAGGAGACCTTCATACAAATGAGACATTCCATTTACCAGCTGTTTCCCATGCAGGACAGATTTTGCCTTTGAAAGGTTTTAGCGAGCCTGCTGGCTTTGGGCTGCCTTGTTCAGCTGCTCTCCATTGATCATGAACCTTCCCAGGGCGCTCTCTACCTGCTACAAGTTATTGTGGGGTTGCCACACCGAGAGAAAAGCAAATCCTCCTGTAAAAGCTCCAATTATATGAGTCTTAGCCGGAGCTTCTTTATGAAAGCTGTCACCAGCTGAGAGCACAGACCATGCATCTTTTCGTGTAACAAACTCACTAAAGCAACAGGAACAAAAGACATGAATTTAAATTCCATATTTGTTACTGGTTTGGGTTTTTTTCTTATTTTACCTCTAAGCATAGCCAGTGACTTCAATAAGAAAGACCAGATCCTATATGCAAGCTGCTGAAGAAAAAGACTTGTTCTTATTTATTTTCTGTAGATTTCCTCTGCATTGTGAAAGGTCTAGTAGAACAGAAAGTGACTGGAGGATGCAAATGAAAACACCAAATGTTTCTAACTGTTCACTCTGTTCAGAAAAACACTTATGCAAATCTCACAAAGACTAGAAAACTCTATCTTCAGAGTCACCAACAGTCTCTATTTATTAGTAATAGCAGCTGCTGATTCATAGTGATTGTCTTTCTGCAGCAGATTTATTTGGAAGCAAGTATTCATAGCAAAATAAGAGCATATGACCAATTTTTCACCTCTATTCACTCAGGATTCAATCCTTTATTGTTAGGCATACTATGAAGCAAAGGCAATCCATTATAATAGTAGAAAAGATAATGGGAGATTAATAAACTTCTCATCATTCCCTTTCCATTTACAGCCAATCATCCAACCGTATTAACAAAGCTTAAATTTTACACCTTGTTACAACATTACTACTGAATTTAAGAACAGAATTTAGGTTTGAATAAGTTAGGTTTGAAAAGTGAGATTAAGCAATTTATAATTAATGCAGCATTTTAGGCCTCTCTTTTAAAACATTTCAACTATTTGCATTATCTGTCTTTGCTTCCTTGCTGTCAATTCATTACATTTCTCTTTGGTTATTAACCATGCTGTAAATTTTGTACTCTTGATCTTTGCTGATCTTATAGCAAAGATTATACAGATACTGGATATAAATCTCCCTCTTCTTTCTATTTGAGGATCAAAGATTTTTTACTGGGGATTTTCAGTAAAAGGTCCCTATGCACCTTTGGAAGGCAAGACATGTTTGTTTCCCTGCTAGCTTTTTTATGAACATACAGGGAATCTCCTTGTAGCCTTCACTACATATATACCTAGAATTACACATTATTGCTTCTAAAAAATACAGTAACTCATTTTTATAAGTACTTTATCTCCCCACTTTAGAAGGAAACATTCTGCAAGATGAAGAAGGAAATAAAACGGTGTTCTAATGCTATTACTAATGTTTTAGAGCTCTATAGTTTTAAAAATAACTATGTATGAAAGCTTTTCATTCATTGGAATCTCCAGAAGAGATTCTGGCATACTTTTTCACAGCCGATATATGATAAGCAAAAGAGATTTCTTTAATGTCAGCAGTCTGAATGCAGATTAAGGCAATATTTACTGCAAATGTATGAAAAGAAAAGATATTTTTTCCCTTCACCTGTATTCAGTCAAGAAACATCTGCAGCTATTCACTACATAGCATAACATAAAGAGAAATTAAATACTAGCATAGGACTGATTTCAGCTTGGCTCTTCTGTAAGGATCCAAGACGTGGGGAAGGAGAATATTCCATTTCTCCATTGTTCCTTTCTCATCTGTCAGGTGATGTAAGACATCGCCATCATTTCTCTTTCAAAGGCTATTCCATATTGTCATTTTCACTGACTGAACCTGTGGGAAAGGACACAGACAAACTACTGAAACAAAGGGATAGGCAGAGAGACTTTACAGGAAAAAAAAGATACGACATGGAGTTTTGTTTTACAACAGCATGGAGAGAGGAAAACAGCAGAAATGATCCCAGAATCACAGAACTTTTAGGGTTGGAAGACACCTCTGGAGAACACCTAGTCCAATCCTTCTGCCAAGACAGGGTCACCAAGAGCAAGTTAGACGTCCAGGTGGGTTTTCAATGTCTCCAAGAGGAGAGACTCCACAACCTCCCTAGGATTCAGGTGAATCTTCTTGTGTTTTAGCTTAAAGCCATTAATCCTCATCCTTTCTCTGGGCACCAACAAAAAGAGTCTGGCACCATCTTCCTGACAACCACATTTGAGATATTTATATGTATGTCTACTATCATATGATAACGTATGATATTCTACTTCCAACTCCAATGTCTTCTTCCTCGCTGGCTCAGGCTCTAAATTTAATTGGTGCAAAATTCTGAACCCAAGAAATGGTTTCCAGACAAAAAGATCTAAGAAAGATGCTACTTTTTGCAGCTGAACTATCTCCATCATGAATGTGAAGTGAGATCAAAGCAAAGTTGAAACCTTTATGGCTTTTCCAGAGCATCCTGTGAATGGCAACAAAAAGTGCTGCAAGTGTAGCATCTGAGGGGGGAGAGGAAAAAAAAAAAAGTGAGGCATGTAGACCAATACTAAACCAATTTTATGATAATACAGCACAAAAAGTGAGCAAAACTGTTACCCATTTCAGTTAATAAATGTTATTTGACAATCAGGTAAAAGAAATACAGAAAAGTGATTCTGTGATTATTTTTTTAACCATAAAAGCTGTCATGGGTAAATTAATAATTGTACTGTATTCAAAAACTTTTTTGAAAGTGTGGGTTTTTTCCCCTAAATAGTTTACTCCTGGTGCAAAAGTCGAAGACTCTAAACTCCTGTCAAAAGATCACTGTAAGTTAAAAGATAAAACAGAATAACGCCTCCTCTGTTATTTTCAAGAGAGAATTCACAGGCATGACTATGCAAAATGAATAAATTTCTTAAACAGGTTATTACAAAATTATCAAAAAAAACCCAAAACCACAAAAGAATTATAAAAGTGATATGCAGAAAGATTAGATATCCCAAGTTTCTCTGCTAAATGTGCTCCATCTGTTTTGGGCACAGCTTCAGTGTTCTATCAATGCTGCCTATTTATTTACCAAAAAAAAGTCACATGAGACTGGATGAAAGCAGAATTTTCCCTACTTCAGACAAGTTTAGCATTGAGCTTTTTAGAGAAAACCCAAAAATTCAAGATGAAAACCTCTCTTTTAAGAACTAAATACACTAATAACTTTTTAAAAGGTGAAATTCACTTGTATATGGAACACTAGATAAAGGACACAAACACCAACTGGTGTATGCAATCAATCTTATTTTATCTTGAGGACAAAAGCTCAGATCCAGACAGTAGAATTCTATTTATGTTCCCAAGACCTTTGGTTCTGGAGGCTTATAGGCAGTCAATAAAGAAAAAAAAAGATGAAGTAGGAATCTAGGTAGAATTTAGGTCACTTGGATTTACACGTAACATCCCACTTCTGCAAGGTGTTGTGACTCTGCTTGCTGGCTTTGAGAGCTGACTGAACGGAACAAGCTCAAGGACAAGACTGTTTCAGCAATGTGTGAACAAGTGATCTACCACAAAAATGAGACTTCCACTAATCAAATACTTGGCACTGATCTCCGGGAGAGGACACTTGACTTTCAACACATTGTTTTCTTCTCTTCACCACCAGTATCTCTTAAAAATTACTCAGTGACATAGCCATACATTATCTAAAAAATGCTCTACAATCTGCTACACAATTTGCATACAGTATTGACGGAAATTATTTTTTTTAACTCCCTAATTTTGATATAATTTATATGATACACTTTTAAGGTCAGGAATCATACCAAAATATTTAATAGAATTTCTTTAATTGTTTGTTGTGGGGGTTTTTTAAAATTGTACAATACAATTCCAGTCTTTTCAAACTGTAAAAAAAGACTTATTTCTCATTTTCAGCCTAGGGCCTAAAGAAATGACTAACCTAGTCACAAAGACTTCTAACTCTAAATCAAAATGTAACATTGCAGAAATAAATTCTCTATTTGAGAAAGGAAACATTGTTGATAGATTTATTTATATGTTTATGTTTAAGCGGAGTTACTGTCCAGCACTTAATTGCTCATGACAGTAGTATGGTCTTGATGGATTTATATCTTCAGATACTGGGCAAGGAAGGAGAGTAAAAGAAAACAACAATTTATTGCTTAATAATTTAATACATTAACACACATTTAATTAACAGACATTATACAAGGACCACTTGCAAATGCATATTCACAAAGATGGGCAGGAGTGCTTGGTAGTGGTCAAAAAATGCTGGATCAGGCACACAGGAGTTTGGGTTCTTCTTCGTAACTGTGGGCCTTCAAAAGACAGTTGACCTCAGCTCTGCTGTGCATCAAAAGGAAAAGCAGTGAGGCACATCTCCTTTGAAGCTACAAATTGCCTTAAGAGAACTGGGTCAGCATGATGTTCTGAATCCCCCCAAGCACTTGGAGAGCCAGAAGGGAGGTCCTGAATATTTCTCTGGCCGCTTCCAGAAAGATGAAAGAAACTACCTGAAGTTATCCTGCACTATTTAAAATTCTAATTTTTTTACACATTATTCTAGAGATGTAACAGTGTAACTTCTTCAGGCTCAGTAGGTCTGTTCACCAAGTCATTATCCTAGTTAGGAAGGATCCTGACATTTTAATCCTGTTACCTCATGTTTTCCATTTGTGAATTAGAAAGGCATGTTTTAAAATTAAAATAAAGAACTACATCTGATGTCAGAAATGGCCACAGTTTCTACCGTTTTCAGAAACAGAGTGGTTCAGTTGTTCAGCTCCAGGGAATACCATCTGAGGATACACAGCGCAACCACAGATACACCAAGTCAAGCACAAACTATTCCCCTGCTCAGTGGCCCTCAGAGATGACATTTAAAATTAGAAGCCTGTATAATTCAAAAAACCTCCCAGTGACTGTCAACTCTGACTAGAACCTCATTTTCTTTAAGGATACACATTTTTTGCACAGTACAGTGATCCTGATTAGAGTTATCAGATGACTAATGAAGTCATGTCAGGTGCAGAGTTTAAATAAAACTAACTATAGAGCCTAACTTTATAAAAAGATTAATTATTTATGAATGGATATCGGAAATTCCTTCCAGATTCAGTCCACAATCAGTCCCCACTAAACTCACTGAGGGCAAATCCATCTATTGCCCACCTGTTTCTTTTTCTTTTCTCAATAGGTTCAAAGAACTAGAGCACATTTCCCCTCCAGCTTCTTTTACATCCCACCCCACAGGCAATTTATGGTTTGATACGTTCTCCTCTTTCACTGTTATGACACTAAGCTGTATCACTCTTATGATCGACTCCTTTCAAATACATTCACAGTTCTAGAAAATTCAAATATCTGGGCCCATTCATTCTTTATGTAGTAATGCTAACGCTTGGCATACATTAAAAAAAACCTATGCGTAAGTCTTTCAAAAGACTGTTTTGTTACACTCTTTCTGTTATGCAATCTACCTGGAAATAAAGTTATGCATAAATCTAGAGAGAGCATGAGAAATATTTTCCTCTTATGAGAAAGATCTTTACTGATCAGAAATATTCAGTGTCCTGTATTGCCAACTAATCCTTGAAGTCATAAAGCAAACCATTCGACCAGATTTTGACATGAATGAAGACTGAAACAATTCAGAACTTTCTTTCTAAAGGAAAAGTTCACAACAAATCATCTCAATTTTCTTTGATAGTCTACAATTATCAAATCAAGTATCATTCTACCAGTTCATTTCTACAACAAAGGAGCATTTTGCTCAAAATACAAAATGTATGCAACTACACAAAGGGTAAGTCAGAAGCATAATATGCAGTCTGCTTTTATTCCCCTCAGAAATTTGTCCAGAGTAAAGAAGATAAGGCCACAACTTACAGAAGCTGTGTGCTAACAGCAAGTCCAACATATCCAAGATGACTTTACTGTGCATCAAAACTGATGCCTGTATATTGAATCCAACACCATCACAACTCCTTAGACTTGGCCAGGCTCAACCTGCAAACCCAGAGCACACCGGATTTAGCAGCTATGTGTTCACTTGCAATTAACCAGAAGCATTGGGCTCACTGTACAAATGCTGCACTGATTAGAAATGGGAGAATTCTATGCCATATTAATAAAGACATGAAAGTCAATGGGCACAAGTGGGATTAAGGCAGATTCACACTTCACCAGAGCAAATTTCCACCCTGTTTGTTAAATAATTCAAGAAGTAGAAGCTCCATCCTGTTTGCTCTTCAGTTTTCATCTCACACTATTTCATCTAAATTTAAAGTTCTTGAACATTCTTTCACCAAGTACCAAACATAAGTATTTACTGGATCCAGTGGCAATGAGGATCACAAACAATACTCCTATGGAAGTCAGTGAGATAAAGTGAATACCATTAATCAGGACTCCCCAAATTCAAATATATTCTTAACAATATGAAGGCATATCATCCTCACAAAAGGGAGCAATCAGAGTGCATTTCATTAGTGTGACTAGAGACAATGTCTCTGCTGAAAACAAAAAGCTATACAAGTATACTTTGAAACAGTAGAAAACGTTAATTCTTTACACAGAAATTCTGAGTTTATCCCCTAGAATGATACTCTTGCTTGAACACTGACAGTATGCAATAGCTAAGTCTCCTTTTAAAACATTCATCACGCATAATTGTGCTCAAACCAAATAATGAAGAGTATCACACTTTCTCCTATATTGACACTCAACATCATGAGTCCCAGATGACTTTTAAGCAACAAGTTTATGACCCTTCACTACTCTACCTACTAGACAATCTGGCACTTCAGATCTTTCGATTTCTTTGCTTCAGGAGTCTCCACCAAACTACATCCATGTTGCCATTATGCTGCCAGACAACAATGTTATTCGCTCTGACTTCGCTGCAGTCTGAACATGCAAAACTTAGCCTGGGCCTGAGAATCTTTTGGTTGCATTTGTTTTATTCATTCTTTTTCCACCAGGCAACAGAACAGGTAATAACTATAGCTGTATCAGCTAAAAGTAAGGAGCAATTTTTTTTTTAGTACCAGTAGCAAATCAACATTTAAATTATTTCAGGAGTTGTAAAATTTGTAATAATGTTAAAATGTGTATTATAATAAAATGTAAAATGTAAATTGTATCGTATAATAAACTGTGCAGTTACTCTAATTCATAAACTCTATCATTTTGATTAGCATATTTGCCTAGGCCGGGTATCTGCCATACTGAGTTGGCTTTTCATGGAATTATTATACTATCAACCATAAAGTGTCTGGGTAGCACAGAAATGTGACAGATCAATAAAGGAAGAGCTTAACTTCTATGTATATGAAAATACATGAGTGTAAATACTTATGCTAAATAACATGCGTACATACATAAACACATACATTTCATACACATAATTATGAACACACATCCACATTACAAATAAACTAAAATGGTCGTTTTTTCTCACCTGATAATTACTACTGCTGAAAATTAAGAGACCTGCACATGAGAAAAGAACATCTGAATGCAGAACAGAAAACTCTTCTCTACTTGATGTCTCTCTCTCATGAATATTTTGCCACTTATGCAATGAAATCTCAAGTTTAATTTAAATTACTGTCAGTTAAGATTGAACACAACATCTTATACCTGGAAATGAATGACAACACTGGCAATGCCCTCATTATATCTTAGCCCTCATTTGGCAATAATGCTTCTAAAATAACAAATCTTGTACACCTGCATATAAAATATCAGCCACACAGATCTTGTCCTAGTGATAAAAGTTGGCAGCAGTATGAAACCTTTATTTTATTTTATTTTTCAGCTAATCCAATATAAAACCAATAAGAGACATTATAATTTCACTTATCCATTATTTTCCTCAACAACAGACACATTTGGAAAATCTCCAATTTTAAAGTTATGCTCTTTGCAATATTCCTTTAAAATAATTGGACTGGGCTATACACAATTTTAAGCACAAACTAAAATAAATTAAACTTACAAGAAGGAGTGTCAGTACCCTGGAAGAACAGCTGCTTCAATTGGCATTTAAGCCTCCTATGAAATTTACTGCAAAAACCTAGCAATTTGAGAAAATTAGAAATGTAAGAAATAGATGGTTATAAAAAATCATTTTAGTAATAATTGGTAATCAACTGATGGAATTCATAATTTAAACTCCCACACTGTAAATTGCATGGCAGTTTTACACAGCTAGAAGAGAACGATGAGATTTCTTAACATACTGTATTAACCATTTATAAACAAGAACTGCAAAAACCCTTCTTATATTTAATTACTTATTAACATGATTTCTGATTTGCAGAGCTTTATGTATGTGCTACCAAATGTACTCAATTTTTCAGTAAATTTAAAGATAAAATAAATTTATATTATTTATATAAAATATAGAAAATATTTTATATATATATATATACACAAACAGAAGCACTTAAAATTATAAGTCCAACTGATTTACATAAGACCTTGGTTTTCATTATTCATATCCTTATAGGACTTAGATTACCAAGTTGAATCTAAAAATTAATATTTATTTCTCTAAGGATGTGGATCTTTTGTGTTTAAATCAGCTGTGAATAAGGAATATATATTGCTTCCATTTAGGCACAGATAGCCTTTTTAAAATGTAACTTCCTTATGCCCAAAAGCAATACCTTAGTGCAATCCCCACTTACCACTGAATGTACATACACAGGTACATGTGTATATAGAAGAGGGTCATTTGTAAAAACACTTTAAAACTTTGCCAGAATTGTGCTTTTCCAGTGAATAGCTGGTAATATACAAGACGCATTATGAATGATTTTAAAGCCTACACTAGCAAGGACTGTTTGTATAGATTCATATTTTATACACTAATCTGCTCCTGGTATTTCAAAGCTGATGTTCTTAGTGCTTTAAACATTTTAGGAAGATGGCTGATATGTATATGCATCAATTTACAACAAAAATGCTACAGTCCATTAAAGTTACTTAGTTATAAAAATAACAGATCTAAGAAATTACAAGAACAATTCTATCCTATGTCAGAAAAGGCAGAAATTTTCTTGATAATAAAACTTCTTTCAAGACATACAGCGTATCCTATCCGAAGACAGGATTTTAACTGCAGTGGCATTCCCTAATTAGACATGCTTTTTCCACACCACATTTTTTCCACTGAATTGAATTAAATAAATTTATTAAGAAACAATTCAATATAATTTCAATTAGCTGAATTAATGGATTAATTAAACAATGGTTTAAAATGGTGGAGCAATGACTTCCAAAGTTTACTCTGGAACTCTATTAGGATGGTACTTTCTTCTTCAAAATCTGCCTTTTGCACCTTTTATTTCCACAGCATGGCCATGAAACAAACATCTGTGAGGGCTTGAAATACCTCTCTGCCGAAGGTCACTGCCTACAGAGTGAACAGCTGTGCGCATCCATCTGGGTAACTGCTGGCTGTTTGGCACAGACACCCATTACATCATCAGGGACATCAGAGTGATACTGAAAAGTTTAAGAAAATTTGACTTTGTATTTCTAAAATTTCACTAGGTAACTGTGGTGTGTATGGGGTTTCTTTTTAAACTATATTTAAGGAAGTAACACCTTTGAAACAGATTTTCTTTTGTGTAGACAAAACGCTTTATGCCACCAATTACTTCGTCTGATGAGATCAGATTTTACTATGGTACTCTAGTACCAAAAACCTTCACCAGACTTTGCATAATCACTTCCCCCCAACACACACTTTTAAAGCACTCATAAACCAGGGAAGTTTTGCTATTTTTGAATATTTGATATGCAAACCCTCCCATACATGAATAACTTGGTTCTTTTGTGTATGTACATTGACTTCGATTAACAAGGAATATTAATGGTCACTTCAGAGTAGTTGGGTACATAATTTCAGTATTGGTAGGGTAAGCTCATTACAATACAGAAACAGGAACTCCATTCATGGAAAACATCCATCACATTCAGTGGCACTCAGAAAGTGTTTCCACTATCACAGGTTTTATGTAATGGTGTTCTCTCCAACTACCTTGGAAAACATACACACTGTATGCATACTGCTACAAAATGACAGGTTATAGTCATGATGCCTCATGCAATTATTTGGTGTTGTGCCTGAAATAATGCTTTCTGTCCTTAATGTCAATGATCATGGTTGTGCATCTGGAGAAGACTTTGGTCTTTGCTCTTCCCACTCAGGTGAAGTTTACACAGTATGGTCCCAAAATATCAGAGCTAGAGCTAAATGACCTGGTGGCTCCAAGCAACACCATAAACAAGCAGAGCAGATGCAATTTCAAACCCAGAACCATAAGCAATTTCTTTTATACATCGTTACGAACCTCCAATCATCTTTACTGATGTCAGTTATATTTAGTTATCTGGGCAGTATCAACTCAAGTACCTTAGACATTTTAGGCAAGTTGCTGAGGTAAATAATTCTTATCTTAATCAAGTAGGACATTATCAAACTTGTTCAAGTTGTAGCGTTCCTGTGGTACACGTTTGCCCTTACCACTAGGATAAAATAAAAAGATTGGAGAAAGATTATGCCATTTTACAAACAACATGCAAAAGTTTTTGTTTTCATTGCAATACAGAGCAAGTACAATTTTGGGTCCCTCTCAGCTGCAGCAAGGGTGCAGTGCTCATGTCCAGACCAATGCTCAGAAAGGAGTCACTTTCAGAATCTTAATAGTAGATAAGTTTTTGCTTTCTCCTTTTTTTTTTCTAACTTGAAATTTCTCTCACCTCATTTTATTATCAAAAGTGACGCACTATCTTACTTTGAAATCACCTGGTGTCATGGTTTAGGAACGTCACTCCCTAATTTAGTGCCCCCTCCACTGAGGCTCTCTGAAACTGGATGCCACTTGCTCTCCCTCTCCCACCCTCTGGTGGGAGACAGATGTTGAGATAAGAACAATTTACTGGAAATTGCAATGGGATAAGAGAACGAACAGTAACTGCAACAATAGTAACAGTGTACAGAAAACAGAGTGATTTACATGCAAAATACTCACTAAGCTGAGACAATGATCAATGGCAGATGGACCCTACGTCCACCACCACGTTTGCCCACATCTGAAAACCACGTCCCTTCTTCATGGAAGTGTGACAGTCCCTTTTCCTTACTCCTGGCCATGATGTAAGATGGTAACGAATAGCACAATGTCTTGGTCACACCCACATGGCTCCAGGCTCCACTCCCTCACGGCTACTGCGAAAAATTAACCCTGTCCTTGGCCAAAACTCAGACACCTGTTTAAAATCCTTTGCTTAGAAGTAAGTAGGTTTTGAAATGCTTCATAAAATATGAATCTCAAAGAACTCATGCCTCCAAATGGCAGACAGACAGACTAGCTGTATGCTAGCGGACGTCACTGAGATTTTGTTAAAGCAAAAAAACGTATGGTCATCTATAGAAGCTTATTATGAAAGAAAAGTGTACTGTTACTAATTGAAGTCTCTGCAGCTGCTAATATTAAGAAAAGTTAAAAATCTAACATTCCTAATCATGATGACAAATACGAACTACTTTTGAACATCACATTTGACAATACTTCAGGTGCTCCTTGCTGCTTTTAGCAGTTGCTCTAGCTACAGCTTCTGGCTGTACCTTTAAAATCTCCTTTCAAAGTATTCAGGGAAGAGCAGAGGTTTCCATTACAATTTAGTTTAAGACAAATTGTTGATGACTAGAAGATAAGCAGTATGTCACAACTGTTAGACCTTTATGCACAGAAAATATAATTTTTCAAATATTAAATGCAGTATTTAATTAACAAATTTAGATAAGCCCAAACTGTGGAATGTACTTCAATAATGCTGGAGATCACTATACTGATAGTGTTGCATTAGCATCACAGTTAATATATTCACAGCATGCAAATCTCTTATACACCTTTGGAATAAAGATTGTGGTTTGCAGAGATTTTATTTTTCCTTCTCTCTCCAAATATAAAGGTTATATTTTTAATTTTTACTGAAAGAACAGTGAAATTGTCTCTGCCAATTTTCTCCAAAAACTTATAAAATGCTAGCCACTAGAAATAAGGAAGCCAATTCTTATTGGGATTCCCATTCAGAACTCCCACTGATCCTAAAGTCAAATCAGGAGTATCAAGACATTTTTTAAAATGAGCAGATCAAATTTATGTATTACAGTTTCAGAACTCTATTCCCTTACTATCATCATGTAGGCTACTGTCCAGATTGGGTTTTTATTTGTTTGGTTTTACAATCGGTACAACAATGTATGCTTCATATTCTCACAGAACTGTAACATTATCTGTACACAGAAAAGAAAGCACATGCTTGTGTGCCAGAGTATTAATGAGGAACAGAAAGCACAGACCATCTCAAACTGAAAAATTTATTTTTACTTTAAAAAAAAAAATGAAGTAACCTTTATTTACTGAATAGGCTTCAGTCAAGTATTCCACTGGGGCTGGGAGGGGAAGATGGAGAAAAGGAAAATCACATAGCAAAAATACCTAAATATTAAGTATTGGTTTATAACCTTTCAATATTTGTATCTTTGTTAATGATGGTTTCATTACACTGGATGCCTGTCTCCTCTAGTTGTCCTTCTACTCTCTGAAAGAAGTGACATGACCACAAAAAGATCAAGAGAAAAAAGACAGAATGCAATCAATTGCACAAAACTGCAGGGACAATATTAAAAATAAAACTGCTGAGGCATCCCAGCTGATGTCTTTATAAAACCAAGAACTAAACCCTTACTCGTTATCCTTGAAAGTAGAGAATGAAGCCCCAATTAAAAGTCCTACTCCTGTTGCAACTACAAGTTAATGCTTTTCTTTGCCATTCTCTCCCCTTCAGAACTCATTAATGCACTGCTGTTACTTCCCTCCTGCCGATCATCTTTTATGATCACAGCATCCAAAATAACTGCCTTATCTGCAAAGTCCTTTTTTTTTTTCTTTCTTCTTCTGACAATTTTTAAAAATAGTTCTACAGCGTACTAGATTTTACTATGAGTAGCACTGACTCACTTCTAAGGGTCTTATGAAGAACGTACTTACTACCTCGCTGGAGTTTCTACATAATCCAGATTACAAATTACAAGTGCATCACTCTGCCTGTTTTGTTTTTTCCTGTTGACTATGAGACCTAATCATTCTTAGGATAAGTTGAATCACTCTAAAGGCTCCAAGGACTATATTGCTTAGCCACTGACTATAAAACTACATAAATGACAAAAGCGCATGAAAAGCTCCATACACCACAGCTTTTTTATTATGGTGTATCAAAGATTGTATTGCAACAACACATAAATCTTTAAAGAAGATTCATGCTACTGAAAGACCAAACACTGAAGAATTTCTCCTCCTAAGAAGATTCACCATAAACTGCTCAGTGTCTTCTTTGGCAGTTTCTGAAGTCCTTCTATGTTTTAAAATAGAAAGCTTTTTCCATTATATAAACTGCATCAATAAACATTTTTGCTCATGAATAGAAGATTAAACATCAATTATTGTAAACATAATTTTGAAATTTTTCCATTTTCTTTCAGGTTTGTGGAATCTAACAGCAATTTTCCACCAACTCAGCTATTGTGATAAATTACTGAAGTTTCAAAGAGAAGAGACAGTTTCTAAACAATTAGAATTAATGCTGAAGTCAGTAAAATTACAGAACTTTACACCACTTAAAATCTGATACAGGTATTTTAAGTCTTTGTCTGCAATTTTGTATCACTTTGGAGTGGTTTTTTTTAATTAAAAGTGAATAGTGTGAAACTGTTCAGGTTGTCATAATTTTTTACATGGTTGGAATTTGCAATTCTGCAACCAAACTACAACTAGTAGATTATTAAGAGTATATTAAAAAAATAAGAACTGAAGATCAGATATTTTTATTACATGCTTTCTATTAGCACTTATTTCTCTCTTTTAGCTAAAAGAAAATTATTTATAAGCCAAGTAATTACTAGACTTATACATACCAACATTAGTATCTATCACAGACACTCTACACATGAATTGTTTCTATCTTCTGCGTTTCAGTTCCACAACAGATAGAACAATCCCTGACTCATTACTCCTCTGCGGCATTAGATATTATAGACTCTTTTGATATAGATGTTATGATCACAGCTGAACAATACTTGGTATATAAATACAAAACCTACCATGTTTTTTCCCAAAAAGATAAGTGGAGAAAAAGGAAATGCAGAAAGGGGGACCGAAAAGGGAATGAAACACTGCAGCTACTTCTCAATATAAGCCGGCAAATGCTGAAAGTACCCGAGATTTCAGATACACTATTACAATCTAACGAAACTATAAATTTTGAACAATTAGAAAGAATGCCAGTTAAAAAAGCATGATTTTGATTGCATAACAAATGTAATTGTAAGCTTGAGTCCTGAAAACACACAATATTGCTCTTTCACACAGGTAAACATTTTCTGTATGTTATTACTTGTAGTTAGTATCTCAGTAAGATGAGTCCCTGAATGCTCATTTGTATACTTTTGTATTTTCCTACAAAAAGCAACTCATTTTCTGCCTTTTTCAGTTCTACTCTGCTCTAAAAAATGTCAAATTGTTTTAACTTATACTAGCACTTCTCTGAGCTGGATGGAAGTAGATGAAAAAAAAAAAAGCTCATCCAGACAGGCACTGCTATCAGCTGAGACATAGCAGACATTTTACTTGGGCTCTGCTGTGCTGGTAGTTTCCAGCTCCATGGTGAACACCATGTGCTTTGAAAACAATTCTCTACTTTACTTCAGTGTAAAATCGAACTGATAACATCAAAGATTTTTCAAAGGTGTATCTACCCAGTCACACGTTTTCACACTTGGCAACAATCTCTGGCAGTAGAACTGAGGGACCTCCCAGGCCAAGGTGGCTCACATGCACACTGCTCACCAAAGGACCTTCATGACATGGTTATTGGCCCCATCTGGGAGCCTTCTATGGCCCAAGACATAATTTTGTGCTTTTCAATTTAATGTACTTGAAGCACTGTGAAGACTGTGGTGCAACATTTATGACACAGTCCTGAAGATTTCTATTGCATGCCATACGGGTATGCAGCGAACTTTTAGAACAAAAGATGTTTACTTGGATGAGACTGAAAGACCAGAACATAGAAACAAACTGGTAAATTTGAGAGTAAAGAAGCACAATTTCATCCCAATTAATACCAATTTCTTAGTTAAAAAAATTACCCCAGAACTGATCACAAGATTTATCAATTTTTTATTCCCTACAAATGACTATTGTTAGGCTGTATCTTACACATATTAATAATGCAAACCCTATTCTTTCTTTACATTTACATTATACGAACTCAATTGCCTTCAAATTTCTATCATTAACCACATATGAAATAACTCCAAGGATATATCATTTCATAAAGCAATAAAATATTCACAGTATCTCTTCCATAAATTAAGCTCCTATCACATGCAAACAGTATTGTAAACTATAATTTAAGAATACTCTAACAATTTTTTAGGAAAGATTGTGCACGCTAGTTTGCTTGAGCTGAGGTTAGGTATTATCAATGTGCAATATATTTAATTAAACTGGCTTGGAAATTATAAGTAATTTAATATATTTTGTAAAAGATTTTGTTCATTAATTCTTAAATGCCTGTTTCCTCTATCACCTTCCCAAATTGGTTTGGGAAAAAAGTATCACAGAAACCTGCCTCTTAATTTTTCTTGCTTAAACAATACTTCTAACAGCGCAATTAGTGTATTTGGTGAATATTTTAAAACACTAACCAGAAAAAAACAACACAACCCTGAGAGAAAATTGCTTCACCTTCCTTGTGCTTCCTTTTTCATTGACCATCTCCTGTGACAAAGGTGCTGTAACCTCCTTTGTAGCAGAAAACTCAAAGGCACTGTGATTTTCTTTTTTTCTTTTTTTTACACTCTTCTTCAGTCCCAGGTATCTTCAGCCTTTCATTGGTAATAAATATGTGTTCCTTTTTTAGGAAGAATTCTTTCCTGTTACTGTCAAATCACCTTTGTCCTGAAGCCTTCTGCCCCACCACTTTTGCTTTTTTTCCCCCTTCCCTCTGCCTCTTTTCTATTTTTAATCCACCCTAACTGCACCCAAAAATGAGTTAAACTCAAAGTAAATCACAGTAGATAACCAGGTTGTTATTATTATTGTATATAAACATGTAAAGCCCCCACAGTCTTATGGTAAGTATGAAGCCCATCTCCAAGCAGTTAATTCTTACTAAATGCCACACAGTTATCAGATCTCTGGAGAAAGGCAGGGATAAAGGAATAGAGACACGCATTTGTGCCTCCAGCTAGTTTCAACTAGATTATCTTTCAATATTTCATATATTTTATTTTTGTAAGTACAGTGCTAAATATAAGTCCACAAATATCTCTGTCTCTATGTCACACACACAAAAAAGATAAATAAATAAGTCCCTTCCCTTGGTATGGTTTGCCAGCAGCTCCTCTTTCCTTTAGACAAACGACAAGATTTTCCTTCTCTCTATACTGCTTGCTACCCCTATTCTGCTTTTTCACGTTCTGATGTCTTAACACTGCAAAGACATCATTAGGTACCTCGAGAAAACAATATACATTCAAGTAAGGTTCCTCATATAGCTTACGCTGGACAATAACACAGACATATTTCATGCATAAATCAATAGCACGATACAATCACTTTAGACAGACATAAAAGAGGTTTCCTGTAATGCTGACCTGTGTCATGGAGAGAAAGAAAGGAGGGCACAAGTCAAGAGGAGTGCAGGTTACTCATTAATTTAAGCAGTGAAAATCCAAAAGTCTGGCTACCTTTGAAGTCACATCTATAAAAATCAGCAATATCAAACTTAGCTCCTGTGCTCTAAACCGTAATTCACACCTTTTGAAAAGAGGACTTATCTACCTTTTTTCTTAATAGAAAATATATTTTTCAAATACCAAAACTGGGAAAGAACAGTTATTGGTCCACTCAGCTCTTCAGTATGACAGTCTCTCTTTGCAAAGCTTGCCCCACATCTGGGGAGGGCAATCTATTACTTTAATTGGATCAGCCAGAAAAAAAAGGCACTGAAGGGGCAGTGTTCAATTTCTGTTAAGCATCTTTTAATGTGTTTATTATATCATCAACATAAAAATAAGAATCCTATGTGAATTCAAAGGAGGGGACAAAAACCTTAAAAACAACAAAAAATGCCTTTCTGAAAACTACTAGTAACATTTAAGAGCTTCAAAAAGTGAATAAGATTAATGTTTTTCATGTTGGGCAGGTCACTGAAGTGTCTTCCTTCTTCACTGTGACTGAGTGCGTAGCTCTCCTAAGAAAGACATGTCAGTTTACAGCAAACACCTCTTGCTCCAGTCTTGTCACTCTTCTGCTCCCTCACTTTTGTATAGGAAAGACCAAAGAAGACTGAACTTTCAGCTCTGAAGTCAGTCCTGTTAGTGAATTCACTACCAGCAAGAGAGGAACAGAAGCAAATTTCCTCAAGAAGGTAAATTCACTTTATGATGCTTTTATTTCTCGCTTTACAGTGTTCTGGAGCACACCCACCAAGGCATACATCACCTCACGCGTGCAAAGTACTCAAGTCTCCACCCTGAGAAATCAGGAGATGAAGCTGCTACACCTGCTGCTTACCAAAAGATAATCTTGCCTTCTTCCTGCCATACTTTTTCTTGCAGACATTTGTCTAACAAAACTTTACATAATAAGTCACAGCTAAAAATTTGTATTTAGGGTTGAATTAATAATCCACGGGGGAAAAAAAATTGCCATGCAATTTCTTCCAAATTTCTTCCAAGTTTATTTCTTTCAGTATCTTCGAATACATTTTATTAAGGCACTAAGGCTACAGCAGATGAACAAGAATAACAGGAATAACTCACCAAGAAGAAAATGATCTTGGAAATATCACTGGGCCTTAGACCTGTCTTCTTTTTACCTACATTTTGTACAGCAATAGCTGGCACTTGAGACTAAGTCACAGCAATGCCAAACCACTTCGTGATACAAACACACTTTTTGCCAAAATTGACATCATATGTTCAGACTCTGATTTGAAAAAATGATGGAGAAATTAACTTTTGTAAACTGTGAGAAACACTTCTTTCCTTGCAGACTCTTGTGAATTTATGACCTTAGAGTAATCAGGTCACAGCATGCCTTGCAGAGATCATACTTACTGATTTATATCTGACTTTGTCTATTTGTGTATGAATATCCATTGTGACGAATCACTGTGAAAGGCAGATATTGTGCTTAGAATGTGGAACTAGTGTTACATTTTTTAACTTTTTCGCAACTCTTCGGATGAGATTGATTTTTTTGTCAATTTTTCATTATCTTTCTTGAAGAGTACCTAAAGGAACCTGAGGAGAAAAATCTCTGTAACTGTGGATTAAGGGATTGATCGTTATGAACACCTCGCAGTAATGCAAAATTCCTTGTGGATCTCTCCATGATGTGGATCCTTGTGGGTCCCTTCCAACTCATGAATATTCTATGATTCTATGATTCCTTCCCACTGCAGGAATGGTCTTTGCTTAGGCATCTCTAGTGACCGCAACTACCAAGTCATCCCACAGACTGAAGAACATTTCTCACATTGCCAGGACAACGAGAAGTTCTTTCAACTACTTCCAGTAACTGGAGTAAAGCAAGCACAGTTGGAACAAACTGGGAAACCTCACTCTATCCCTGTTCATACAGCTTCCCTAAAAACTGCTAACAGTAGTTGATGAGGAGAATGAATTACTCATCTATCTCATTGTGTAAGATTTTTTTTTCTCTCAACAAAAATCCCATCATCGTTATAGATTGGCACTTATTTTCTATAATGTTGTTGTCTCATTGGAAAGAAGGTAAGACAAGAAAACATGGAATCATCCAAAACCAAGAGTGAATGATATCCCAAAATACTAATCTAGTGAATATTTCGTATTACTAATGATATTTAAGGCACTGTATTTTTTTCTAAGTGGTAATAGTGTTTCATCTAAGTTACCTTTGGTGAGCAACATCTAGCAATATTTAACTTGACTTCTTCATGGTTTTCATATTCTGACATTCCAGAGCTTCCAATATAAGCAAATTACTAAGGAAACTATAAAATATGCAGATCCATCTTCCTTTCTTACTATAACAAAAAAAATAAAAGCCTTAAAGTATTAAACTAAGTTTAATTTTATAAAAACACTGAGTTATCAATCATTGTGTCTGACTGTGCTCTTTCCACCTGGAAAGTTTTGCTATTGTATTGCTTAACATGTTAGAAAACAAACAAAAAAGATGAATCATTGTTTCAGTATCAAGTAGCAACTACCTTTCAATCCTTCCTAACACACAGGAAATGAATTCATTCTTAACTGAAAGCACTGTCTTACTCCACTGGGGCTGTTTGTCAGTTCCTCCAGGGTGACACTAAATCAAGTTGCAAAGCACTGTAATGTAAATCACAGCCTAATTTACTTGTCACTGTGTTGTGACACTTGGTTAAAAATGCTTTTTAATTGCAAAGATAAATTATACATTAACAATTCTTAGTGGCAGTTTCAATACTACACCAGATTATTTCACTCTAGAGAAAGGAGCTGAACAATACACAACCACAAGCAGTGACAGAATATTTTTAAATCGTTGGGTTGTTCAGATTGATGGTGTTGGCAGTGTTGTGATGATGAGTTTTGTCCCTCACAAAAACAAAAGACATAATCAGTCTTTTATGTTCAGTAACTCATAAAGAAAAAGTACTGTCATTTCTTGAACCTTTCAGATCTCTCCAGTTTCTCACTTGCAAATTATTAGTCAGATTCCCTATAGTAATATGAACTGGTTCTCAGCCATGCTGAAAAATAAGCCTCTCTTCTATGATCTAGGAGAGGGAAATGATTGAAAATAGCACAAACTATGCTTAACAAAAAGAAGGAAGTTGTTGAGTAATTGTTAGTGATTTTGAGTATCTCCATCTTTGGAATTCTCTCTACACAAACTAGGTTTTGTCTATTGGAAGCCGAACTGGATCTGGCCCCTCCTGCAGCTAGTAGCCAGCAAGCAATGACCAATACTCAATGCCCTATAGCTAAAAGGTTCCACATTGGAATTACTAGTATTAGACCACAACAAAGCACTTTGCAGAATTTAAAAGTCAGCCCAACAGCTCACCAGTATATATTGCATTTTGTGTATGCTATTCCTCAGTTACACATTTCTCATGGCTCACCAGTATACTAATGAGCCTGTTACAGACTACTATAGTGTAGGTTGCTCTAACAGATGTGTCTGTGCTCCTCACAATCACACAGTGGGTAAGGTTGGAAAGGACCACAGTGGGTCATCTGGTCCAACCTCTCTGCTTGAGCAGGGTCATCCTAGAGCACATTGCACGAGATTGCACCCAGATGGTTCTTGAATATCTCCAGTGAGGGAGACTCCACAACCTCTCTAGCAATCTGTTCCAGTGCTCGGTCACCAGCACAGTAAAGTAGTTCTTCCTCAAATTCAGGTAGAACTTCCTGTACATCAGTTTCTGACCATTGCCTCTTGTCCTATTGCTTGGCACCCTAAGAAGAGCCTAGATCCATCCTCTTGGCACCCTCCCTTCAGATGAGGTCCCCTCTCAGTCATCTGTTCTCGAGGCTGAACAGGCCCAGCTGCCTCAGCCTTTTCTCAAAGGAGAGATGCTCCAGTCCCTTTATAAACTTTATTGCCCTCCCCTTGGACCTGCTCCAGGAGCTCCATATGCCTCCTGTTTTTCCCGAGGAGCCCAGAACTGGACAAAACACTCCAGATGTGGCCTTACTAGGGCTGAGTAGAAGGGCAGGCTCATCTCCCTCGACCTCCTGGCAATGCTCTTCCTAATGCACCCCAGGATACCACTGGCCTTCTTGGCCACAAGGCCACACTGCTGGCTCTTAGACAGATTGTAGTCCACGAGAACCCCCAGGTCCTTCTCTGAAGAGCTGCTTTCCAGCACCTCAGCCTCCAGTCTGTACTGGTGCCTGAGGTTACTCCTCCCCAGGTGCAGGACCCCACATTTGCCTCTGTTGAATTTCAGATGATTCTTCTGCTACTCTGCAACCTGGGGCTTGATGCAAACAGAAATGTGCCAACCACAACTCAGAACATATAAGCTAAAGACATTGTGTCAGTAAGGCACCACACTGATGTATTACACAGCTTACACAAACATTACACTATCAATGAATACATACTAAATCACACATTCATTTTAACAACACAGAAGAAAGTGGGTGGATATTTCTTTTTTATTCCGATCTTCTGATTTAACTGAAATGATGGTCACCTCAATTTTAGTGGTCTCAGCCCTCAAGGGCAAAGCAAACAGACTCAAGAGAGCTCATCCAGAAGGAGAGATGGAGTTAAAAGAGGGATGCGCCCCCTCTTGCACTTGGGATCTTGTCCTTTTATCAGACAACTGATTTTGCAGAAAACTGCCAGCCCCTGGTCTGCACTGCCTGCAGCAAGGTACTTGCCAGGTGTTTGTTTCCCAGGCCACAGAAGCTGCCTCACCCGGTTGGGTTGGCTAAGACAAAACTAACCATCTCCTGGATCTCCAGGGTGGCCTTTTCGTTTCCCATCAGCAGGGCAGGGTGGCCGCGAGGCCTCTGCTGGCACGCCATGCTCATGGCCTTTGCCGTCATCACAGCCCCCAGGCTGTACATTATCCTCACAACAACAGGCACCACCACACAGTCTGCACAGTAAGTCCTCGTAATTAGCTGATAATAAGACTAATAAAAGGCCAGGGCTGGGCCCTGCACAGTTACCACAAGCGCCTGTTTAAATGAGGCACATTTATTAGCCAAGACAACATAGTATTTTCTGAGTACAAAAATGCTTCAACCCTTACAGCATAGAAGGATACCAATGTTTAGGATGGACTGCCTCGGAGTCCAAGCTTCGCTGGTGGTGCAATGCCCACACTGTGAGGAAGTCTCTGCAGCCACTATGGAAGCTATGTTGTAAGTGCTATCATTGCTTCCCCTGTCCACACAAACCAGAAACAGCTGTCTTTGGAGGCTTCAGAAGGTCTAAGAAACCTGAAACTTGCATGACGTATCATTTCATATAATACAGGTGGAAACATTTTAATGAGGTAGTTCCATCTGAATGACATTGTGAGCTTCAAACATCATGCGTGCAAAGCAAGTTGAATCTTTTATCATAAAAATACCTTAGACTATTTCTTATAAATTAATTCCTTTTCTGAATTTTCCTAATGTCAGTGAATAGATTTAAAAATCAGGAGGCAGATTTCCTCTAATAATTAGGTATTTAAACAGCATGTAGGAGCTTAGAAGACTTCTTAAAAAGTACATAACTATCAATGAAATATGCAAGTACTGACATCTAATTCACTAACTGTGTCCTGAAACACAGTTGGTTGATATTAGGTTGTAAATTATTGTTCCTGGTACACATAGTAAATCTGCTTATTAAAATTCCCTTTCTGAATATTTATGCAAAGTCTGCAATCCCCTACGCATAAGAGACCTGTATTATCACACACAGTAACTTGGCAGTTTCAAAGAAATCTAATATAATTAAATCAAGCCAAAGAAGAAATGAAAGAAAACACAACCATGCAAGCGGCTGACACTCTGAACTTCCACAAAACTGCATTATAAGCATCTAGCATATTGCAATACAAAGCTCCAAAACACTGATTTAGAAAGTCTTTTAACAATACAACTCATTTGTATTTTGAATTATGTTGTTCAATTCAATTTTTTTAATATTAAATAGATTAGCCCTTTAGAATTTCTGTGATATCTCTACTTTTTGGAATATATTTTGAGAGTGTCTTCAATAAAATTTAGATTTGTAGGGTAGAAACAGCAAGGAAACCCCCAAGACACTGACTCTTGCTGCTTACTACCTCAAAAACTGTTTAATCTACTTCCTAAACTAGTCAAACATAGTCTTCAAGGATTCTTCACCCATTTATTACTGCTCTGACAGAGTATTTCTGCATGATTTTTATATTTAATGACCCTCTTTACATTTCCAATTTAATGTGTTCCTGAGCAACTTATAATTTCTTGGGGTCTGCAGTTGTGCTGGATGTTTGCAGGTGGGCTGTGGTTTTTTCAAGAATGAAAAACACAAAAGGATTTTTTAATCTCCTCCTCTGAGGCCAACAACAAAAGTTACAGAATAAGCTACAGATGAGCTCCACACACAAGTCAAAGTCTCTACACACAAGTCAAAGCCTCTAACACCAATTTGACAGTATTAAAGGAGTTTCAAAATGGCCACATATCAGTATCAATAATGACTTTGTAATTATGCATAATGAAACAGAGATACAAAAAAATTTAAATGTAAATGGGAGTTTTCAAAATGCCTTCCAAGAAGTTGATTTTTTTATCCCTTGGGGAAACTTCTATGTTGATGCTGTAGAGAATAGAAAGTTTAAATTTACAGCATTTTTTTTCTTAAAAATTATTTTAAACTAAACTCAAGTATTTTAGATCACCAAGCAACCTGAAATATTTTGTCTGAAGTCACAGCAACTATTTCCAGATACCACATATCATTAGCTGATACTTTAAACTCACTTTTTGAATTCTCCCTATTTTGAATGAAAAAGTATCAAATTTGTGAAAATTTGAAGTACTTTATCAAGTATTGTTGACAAGGTGTTTCTGTTTTCTTTTTCTTCCCCCCCCCCCTTTTTTTCTTTTAACTTTGAAAGCTTTGTTTCTCAAGGGCATACATAAAATTCTCTATAATTCTGGTGTTCTGGTAAGAATTTAGCAAGAATTTTTAACACAGTTTTGCACCTTTACTTGAGAACATCTATTTCTGCATATATGTCGAGATATTATTTACAAATACCATCTGACAGTTTTAACTTTGCAAATGCAAACCATGCACTTTTGGTAAAATCCTGCAGTTAGACTGATGCAACTGAATTTGATGTAAGAGAGGGGGGCAAAAAACATAGCCAGATTATTTTAATTTCATGCTTCAAGTACCTAAATATGATTTTTATTATTATTATCATGTCCAGAATTCCCACTGAACAGGTTTCACTTGTTTAATACAGAGATAAATTTGAAATTCGCAAGATTTTCCAGAGTTAACAGCCATTACTGTAGAGAAAATTAATACTGGCCTCCACAAACCATACAGCCAGTGCCTGATGGACTTGAATGAATGCCATCTGAGTTGAGATTTACAGTTCCCAAGGGAAGAACTTCTCTCTGTGGTTTTGGGTGCATTGATTCATATGATCTACCATTAAAACAGTAGAGCTCTGTAAGGACCCACATAACACCAAAGAAACAAAGAATCTTTCTACTCATGTTGCCATGAGTAGGGTCAGGTCACAAGGACCCAAAGATCAACTCTATCTGAATTCCTGAGTGCTCTTCTGAGCCACCCAGCTTCTCCCAGCATTTCCCTCTGACAAGCACCTCTTTATGACTCAGAGTGAGAAATGAAAAATTCCTCCACACCTGCTGTGAAAAGTCAAAACGTAGAACGGGAAGGTGGGAAAAGGAAAACCTAAAGCTGTCTTGGCTCACACTAACGATGTTTGTGAAACCAGCATCTGTCATCTACTAGTGCACCAGCTCTGTCGTATTGTATACTGCCAACTTAGGCACGATACAAGCTTCAAGGGCTGACTACTTCAAACACAGTGACAATGATTCATCACGTACAAGAAACTATTAACAGGAAGTGTGCTGTTAGTGTTTGCCTAATTTAGTAAAGTTGAGTTTTAAAATTTAGGACTGGCCTGACACATCAGTTTTCTAAACACTTCTCATCACAGCCATCTCTAATTCCTTAGCTGATATATATATATACTCAAACTCAGTTATACTAGTCTATTATTTGCAGTATTTTACCCAATTTCCATGGTTTGCATTTTTACGTACCTGCAATTGTCACTGCATGAACACATTCTCTTCAGTTATTGCCCAGAATTACAAATCATATGTGCTAGGGAAAAGTAAAGTACACACTACAGACAGCGCAAAACAAATATTCAAAAAAACAGAATGCCAAGAATTATTAGAAAGGTAATAAAGGAACATTACTGTGCCGCTGTGTAAGTCACGGTGTACCTATGCTTTGAAGGATGCATGATATTTTGGTTCTTCCAAATTTCATAAGCTAGTAGCACTGGGAACAGATGATCACAAGCACACAACCTGCCTTCTTAAAAGGCAAGATTAAATAGACTGGGATTCTCCAGCTTGGGAAGATAATGACTGAGGAGAAAACATGATAGATGTTGAAAATCTCTAAAAATCATTAACAATATGGAAAATGAGAATGGTACAGGATTATTCACTATTGTAAAACTCATTTAAATTCCTATTTTCAGTTGCTAACAAACTAGAAAAAAATCCATTCTCTATAAAGCATTCAATACAGCAAATTTCAGCACAGTAAGATCAATCTCACCAACTGAGATGAATAAAGAGAACAGAGAAGTCCTCCCACTACTGCATGGCAAACAAGGATCCAACGCAAAAGTGGCTCTAAAAAGCAGAAATTCAGATCAGTTTTATGTAAAAAAAATGCAAGCACAACGCATGTCTGTAGAGCCCAGAGATAGTGTATTTTTCTGATCAGGGCGGTCATGATCAGCTTATAATGGAATAGCATCATCAAGATTTGTTCATGTGCCTAATTTGTGTTGTCCTAAGTATCCTTCTTCATAGTTCTAGAGCATCCTGGTGAGAATTAACAGTAGGAAGAAGAGCAGCTATAACAAGAGGGAACCAAGAACAACCAGAAGCAAGACAGAGACAGCATTTCCAAAGTCACTTCAGCTCAAAGGGGAGACGATTATGGTTTTGAGGGCAGGGGAAGAAAGAGAGAGACAACAGTAGTACAGACGGAATTGAAGGGAAAATGAAGATGCCTTAGGGGAGAAAAGTAAAGAGAGAATTTTCCCATGATTCTGAGAAATACTATGGAACCTCTGAAATTGGTAAAACACGTAAGGACATGGAAGCATGTGGTAAGTTCAGTAGAGGAGACAAGGAGACCCTGAGCTGTCAGGCACAGGTAATTGGGGAAAACAGGGAAGGAAAACAAAGAGCAGCAGGAAGGATGGGGACAAAAATTACATGTGCTTTAATAAAGCACCACAAATGTTTTATTTTAGCTGGAGGCATAGGTGGGATGAATCAGAGCTCTCTTGAAAGAAATAAACTAAAACCTAGTCTTCCCACAGCTTCAGCTCTTGCAGAGAGAACAAAGGAAATTGAATGAGATGTAAATCTGAAAGAGAAGCAAAACACCAGGGGTGTGCAAGCCCTCACACAGGACCATCACAAAATACATGACAAAGAAATCATAGTATCTAATATATTTTTTTGTTATCTTGGAATAAGGACCAGCAATGTTGTGTTTCCTTCCTGGCCAAGTTTTGTTCTATTAAGTGTTCAGATGGCTTGCTTTTTCTTTCCAAATCTCCCCTTCCAATCCAAACACTACATATTTCAAATGGGCACAGAACCTTAAGTTTAGTTCTTAATTAGAAAATACAACAATTCTATCTCATCCCTAAATGAACAGGAACACCTATTAGTCTGATGATCAAATTTAGAGAGGTTAATTAAATCTGCTTAAACACCCTTTAAGCTACAGTTGGAAAAAATAGTCATATTTCTGAGTCACAGGAGTTAAATTAGTTCATTAGTCAGGGTTTGAGTCAAATTCTCACTTGATGTACAACAGCACAGGTCTGTTGAAGTCAACGGTGTTGCTACTGTCTCCGTGATCGGGGAACTGACTCATTCTGCCGTAACTGGTAAAACACGTAATTTGCATCCTCAAATTAAAGCATATTTTTCTGTTGTCAGTGATCAAACCACTCCCACTGTCCAGCAGGTGAGGACCACACCAGTGATGAGCTCTTAAGCACTGATGTAGAATCACAGAAAAAAAAAAAATCCCATGGCTCCAGTTAAGACAATTTAAAAATTACTTTCTCATGCCAGGATTATTACAAGCTATAGAGCAGAGTTAAAGACTTAGTCCCTAACGTTAAGTAATTTTAGGGAAAAAGGTTTTGTTTAAAAAGTAAATGTGCAGTGACAACATGTCAATAGCTGTGTAAAATGCAGTCACTGCTGTCATCCTTAAAATAGGAGAAACCTGGAAAAAGTGTTAAGAAACTGCAAATTTAACCCAGTCAATACTCATTTAATGAAAAAGTCATTTAATGAAATACTTCTATACAAATACTTACTGCCTTTCAACAGGAGTGCACTTATGGACTAACTCATCCTACCTTTTAGAAAAAGAGTTTGTTTTACTTGAAATGGGCTTTATGTATTACCAGCTATTGTCTTGCCTGCAGAAAGGCAATTCACATCTTCCTGATTATTGAAATCGGTTTTGATATTTCATACCTGATTTAAATGACCTTGATTGGTCTTTGTGTGTGTAACTTCAAAGGTTTCTCTTGCTTGGCATACCATTGCACATAGTCCAAACAGCTTTGGGGATAGCACCAGGCACAGATCCTGCTTTCCACCAGTTCTGCATGGTTGGTGACATGCTGTGGATTATAGTACCCCTTAACACCTCCCCTCCTTGTCACCTCAGACAGCCGGTAGGGTGTAACAGGGAGGACACAAGACACGCATTCCCTCTGAGTTTCTCTAGGAGCTGGTCAACAGTCCAAAGTTCTTGACTCAGCACTTTCTCATCAAAGCCATGATCCTGACAGCTGACTTTCTGCCTGTAAAAGAGACTTTCTATCTTCAGGACAGCCCATAACTATAGGATTGACTTAAGCTTGCACTGAAACACTGTCAGCACAACTATTTCCATCAGAACTGTAAAGGAAATTATCCCCAGCTGGGTACCACAGGCAGGGCTACCTTTGTGATGACTAAAAAGATTAATACTTAAAAATCTCAGTGATCACACTGAGTTGTCAGACACTGACCAAATTAATTAATTATGAGCCAAACACTAGAAGCTCAGACTATTAGATCTAGGATTCGACACTGGTAAGTCATTTTGTTAAAACACAGAAAAATAAAAAAATAATAGGAGGGGTTGTTGAGGTGGTGTAGGGATCCATCTGTGCAGATCCTATGAAACTCATTTTCCCAAACTCAGTAAAACATCAACACTGAATTTAATCTATTTTAGATTTTCTTCTAGAGGTAGTTGTGAAGTACTCTGAACAATGTTTTAAAAATGTCTTTTGCTACCACCCCAATATGCGTGTAACAGGAAACAATTTTTTATTTTGAGGCAAGCAAAACATATTAGAACATGGGCAGGTGCAGAAAAATTTAATATTCAACACTAAAGCAATAAAAAACCTTGTATAAATTATATAAATTGATAATTGATTTTAAGAAGTTAATCATTATATTAGCATATTTCCAAAGTATATATTAATTCACAACTATAAATGCAACAACCCTGCAGCCTCATAATCAGTAAAACCCAAAAAATCTACAATATAGAATAAGCAAACTGTAGTTGGCATAGGTTAATTTCAAATTGCCCCATTGAGACCTTTCCCAAATGCTTTTCATGTTTCATGGAGATTTAATGACCAGTGATCCAAGCTGCGCAAACAGACCTCGAGTTCACAAATTGGGTTAGATTGAAGGGAGGGAGAGAGACATCTTAATTGCTTTTCATTATTGTTATTTTAAACTCTGAGAAAATATGACATAAAATGTCTCTGAACAGTTTCGTTGGAACTGACTTCCAGCAAGGTTTATGTGTCTTTATACACCTTTTGATCCATACTTCATTCAAGTCATAGACTCAACAAAAGAAGTCCTTTAGATTGATCATATGGAAACCTATGCGAATGGTTAAGTATTTGCAGAGCTACTGAATTCCATTTCTATAGGAATTGATGAATATACTTATATGTATCTAGATGTGCATCTATTTATATATATTTTAGATATAAATATTTTTATATCTATATTTATGTGTAAATGCATATATTTCTACATATCATTACAGGCTGGGGGATGAGTAGATCCAGATCAGCCCTGCTGAGAAGGACTTGGGGGTGCTGGTGGATGAGAGGCTGGACATGACCCTGCAATCTGTGCACGCAGCTCAGAAAGCCAAACATGTATCCATGGGCTGCATCAAAAGAAATGTGGCCAGCAGGTCTCTCATGAGACCCCACATGGAACACTGCATCCAATTCTGGGGTCCCCAACATGGAAAGGACCTTTTGTAGCAGGTCCAGAGGAGGGCCACCAAGATTAGAGGGATGGAGCACCTCTCCTATGAGAAAAGGCTGAGAGAATTGGGTTTGTTTAGTCTGGAGAGGAGAAGGCTTAGGGGTGATCTAATTACAGCCTTCCAGTACCTAAAGGGAGCCTACAAGAGAAGGGGCGACCTAATTACAACCTTCTAGTACTTTAAGGGAGCCTACAAGAGACCTGGAGGGGGACTTTTCAAAAGCGTGTGTAGTGATAGGACAATGGGGAATGGTCTAAAAATAGAAACTGAGAGTAGGTTTCGATCAGATATTAGGAAGATATTCTTTACTGTGAGAGTGGTGAGGCACTGAAACAGGTTGCCCAGAGAAGCTGTGGATGCCCCTTCCCTGGTTCAAGGCCAGGATGGATAGGGCTTTAAGCAACCTGGTCTAGGTGAAAGGTGTCCTGCCCATGGCGGGGGGAGGTGCTGAAACTAGATGATCTTTAAGGTCCTTTCCAACCCAAGCCATTCTATGATTCTATGATTATGATATATTTCTGAAAGCAATGTCAGAGGAGTAGAAGACAGGTAGTTATGTTGCTGACCGCTCTTTCTGCCACCGTAGTCTGCCACTGTATTTAAATAAAAGGGTCATCTTTGATGTATTACTGTAATCAAAGTATCCACAAGAGAAAGAAACGAAATACACTGAAATACTCCTACAAACAAGTTAATTTTTTCAACCAAAAGAAAATCTGCAAGACAAAATACTTTGTCTCAATTAACCTAGAGTTATCATGATAACGGACACTAAAATTCTTCAGGTACTAAACAGTACTAATAATACCAATAATATAAAAACAGAGCTTAAAGGAACTTTATTAAAAAGACACAGAAAGCATCTGAACCTTGTCTGCTACATAATGGTGTACCTTTAATTAAAGGTGCAAGTTCTTTACAAAATTAGAAGAGGAAAAAAAACCAAAAAGAAACAAGCACAGAAAATCACTAAGGATAAGCAAAACTTGACTTACTAACATCCGTTGCATAAATTCTGAGTTTTTATGAAAACACAAAATTATAAAGTAAGTGAAACTAATGTGTGTGGGGTTTTAGTTAATATCATATCTAGCTCAAGAAATAATGACTAATTTCTTCAGATGAGAATCCAGTATAATAAGCTGCTCTGGCAACACAGAAAATATATTCCAGACAGGTAAACGTAGGTCTCAGACTTTCTTCAAGATTATTTTGATTAATTTATTGCCTTGCATTGCGTGGTGATACAAAAAAGCCTAAAATAATGAGTTTTCTGCATCCTTTACACTATTTCTAGTTAATCACCAATAGTAATGGAGTGGATTCACTCAGGGTTCCTGAAATATGTGAATTTTGTTTAAGATTTCTATAAGCCATGAACTTGCATACAGCTCAAAAGCTGCCCTCCAAAGCATAAATGGATCATTGTATTTTGTTCTAGGATGTCTACAGAATGATACATTTTTTTCCATTTAAAAAAAAAAAAAAGGCAAGGAGTATATTTGGCTGTAGACAGAGATGGTATTCCTCTCACTCATATTTTTTGTAAATTACTGAGGTCTTAGGGATCAAAATTAAAATCTACCCATGTCTGCTCTTAGCAGTTATCTTCCCTATCCTTTCATGCTCTTTCAACAACTTCATTTCCCTCCTGCTCTTCTCCACCAGAAAGATCATTTCACATTAATTTGTGAATTGCATTTAATCCTACTTGCTGTTTTGTTTCCTACTTCAATACCTAAATAGCCTCTTACTTCTGCACAGATGGGTGTAGAGGGATTACCACTAAAAAAGGTGACGGATCCCAGAGCTGAAACTCACGAACTAACCAAATACGCCTGAAAGCAAGAGGCAAGAGACTGGCATAGCCTCTAAGAGAGAAGAAAATACCAACTGCTGTCTTTCAAAAGGTAATGCTGTGAGTAAAATTTCAGGGTTAGCCTACCTAGATAGTCAGATACTACAAGAAGAAAGACGATTCCAATCCACCCATGTTATCCTTTCAAGAGGATTAAAAAATTAAAAGTAACACTGTTGCACTGGGTTCAGACAGCAATATCTGAATTTATCGAATTTCTCAACTTTGATAAAAGCCCCAGGTGTTCAGTCTATACATGATCTTTAATGGCTCTGGTTTTGTCAGCACACACCGCAAACAGACAGTATGTTCTATATATCAAATCATGACATAAAAATTAAGTGTTGATTGTGTTTATTTCCATGTCATGTTTATTTCATTACAAAAATGAACATGAGAAACTATGCTTAGGTCAGATTCGTTTTGTTTTATTTTAAAGTATATGAACTTTCATTTGAGCAAAAGCAAGGGCCTGCCACTACAGCTATAAACAACTAAACGTTTATCTGGCAACACCCTGCAGCAATAAACAGAAAAATATTTAAGGTTCCTCTATTTTCCATTTAAAAAAAAAGAAGTAAAAATTCTGGTCAAGAATGAAGAGTAAAAGCATGATATGCGCTGTGTGTTAAGATTTATACCTTTTGAACCAGGTGCAAAACAGATGTGAAACACTGCTGTTCTATTTTGATAGCATTTTATTCCCACTTTAAAAGCACGCAAGTAACAACACAAGGCTAGAAACCAAACCAAACCATACCAAAATCCAAACAACACACAGGAAAACTGTTCCCTTATATTTAAAATGCAGATTAAAGCAAAAATAAAACAAAAACAATATAAAAAATCTGGAGGAAAAAAAGGCACCCACGGTACAATAATACTGAATCCTTTAGTCCTTGAAAAATAAGTAGAAAATTTTCAATAATGTAAAATCACCTTGAAAAAAAAAATCACTGAAAAGAAAAAATCAATCACCTTCTCTGCAATACACTTACCTCCATTTGCTGGATGAATCTCATATTTCACTGTTTTACATTATTTTCCAAACAAGTACATTACTTTATTGCCTGTAATTCTGATTCTGAGCAGAAAACAGTAAACCTAAACAGTAATCTTGATGAGACATTAGCTTTCTATGCTAGGTCTGAAACTGTACTACACGTCAATGTATATAATTTTAGAAATTATGACACTTTAAGGTTGTTCATTCAAGTACTACCAAAACAGTTATGCAGAAGATACGAATCATGCCTATTCCATTTCCGAAACTGTTCCCATTGTAGATTAATGCCATAAGCACAGCAGCTAAAGCACAGGGCACTTCTCAGAGATTATTTGCCTCTGAGGGGAGAGGCAGCCTTAGATACAACCAAAAGCCTTGCAACTCTGCAGGTGGTCACCATAACCACCAACCATTGTGGTCTCCCCTCAGCTTCCTTTTCTCCAGCTCCCTCAGTCATTCCACCTAAGACTTGTGCTTCAGGCATTTCACCAACTCTGTTGCCCTTTTCTGTACACGTCCCAGTGCCTCAACACCTTTTTTTTTTAGTGAGGGGCCCAAAAATGAATACAGGTTTCCAGGTGTGGCCTCACCAGCGCTTTTCAAATTTTCTCCCTGCATAACGCCAAAAAATCTCACAAGGAGTTCAAGCTACCAAGGCCTTAGGGGTCATCTAGGTCCAGTGACAGGACCTTCCATCTGGTGCAAGGGAACCAAATCTCATACAAACAAGAGGCAGCAGATTCTTTGTGTTTCAGACTAGGTGTTATGTCCTGGCAGCAATGAAAACAGCAGTTACAGTGCTAGATGCTCTTAAGTGCCCCACATTACACTCTTTGCCTCTTTAAAGGCTTGTACACGTATAAAATACAGACATTCAAGGTTTGAAGAATTCTTGTAGTCCTAAAAATATCAGCCTTTATTTTCACAGAACAACTTCGGACATATAAAAAATTCAACTTCTCTTCCTTTAACGTGGGTGCCTATTGACTTCAGGGAATAATTTTCCTTTGTTCCTTTGAAATATCTATCCAGAAAAAAATATAAGGACTACATCAATATAATTTTATCTAATAGCTTAGCCTCAGTCTCAGCTCCTCCCTGTCCCTTGTAAACATTTCAGATATTTCCAAACTAATAAACCACATTTTTCCAGTTTCCTAGCTTCAATGTTAGTGACACATATATCCACTAAAAAAGCCCAAAATCCCAACTTAATTATCTCCAATGTCTTATCAGAGCTGCACATGAGTTCTGCCAGTTGTCATGTCACCAGAAAAAAAAGGCACAGCACTGCAAATTTTCCATCTCAATTGCTGCATTCTTAAACCAACTGAACCCCCCACAACTGTTTAAAATTTACATAGTCTTTAACGATGAAAAAAACCACTGCCATCAGAGTTCTCTGCATATGACTTCTGGTTTTATATTTTCTGGCTCAAGTTGTTGTTCTTAGCTACAGCTGTATGCCTCTGTTAGCATCAGCAGGGATTACACAGATGAAACAAAGACCAAATTTGGCTAATGATGCTACTCTGCTGGCAGAACACAGTAGACTATCACAGAGACTGACTAATCTTCAAATAACTTAACGATTACTACATTTCTTTCTTTTCTAAATCATGATGAGATTTGACAAGCCCATTTTGTCAATGAATTAGTCTAAAAAAGTATCTGACAAAATACACTGCAGAAAGAGAACGAACCAGGAACTCTTGACACAAGATATCTCAGTAGAACACACTGAAGATGTTTTAAGGGAGGTTTTGTTGATACCTACTACTGCACAAAAACCTATAGGTATGCTAATTATTTTTGTTGCCAAACGAAGATATTTGATCCTATATTTGCAGAACTCACGTTGAATAGGCTGACCTCATCTGCAGGCTTTCCTTAGTTCAGAAATCTACCTACCTCTCCACTACTCAGCAGCTAACCCAGCAGTATTGAACCTCTTCCTCCCACACACAGCATGGAAGTTCACCAGTAACCCCTATTTCTTCAACCAGTTAGGTGACATGGATACTGAGCATACCTTTCATAACATGAAAGTTAAGCCACTTGAGAGATAAGACTCTGATGATAACCAACAAATGTTGAATTCTCTTCAGGTGTATCTTCAGAAGGGAGAAAAGTGAGCATTCTTACTTTAGAATTGACTGAAAATTGGTAGTTTCTTTCTCCAGAGAGATGGAAACTGACTCCTAGTTCCCTTCAGGCAGAGGAGAGAATGGAACCTGAGCCTGCACACGCTCTCATTGCTACATCTGAGAGAAAAAGGCTGGGGACGGGGAGGATGGGGGGTGGAACATAAAAAAAGACTGCCACTACATCTCCGCTAGATAAAGAATGTTAAAATACACTGCTGTCTGCATCTCCCATCAGTTTGGCTTCTTAAGAAGGATGCCACGAAGGAACTACATGTTGAGCAGCATTGTGCAGCATTTTTTTCCAGCTACTTCCATGCAGGTCCACGTTAGACACCAGACCAGTGATCACTGGGTCAGAACCGCCTTGCGTGGGTATGGGTGTGGGGAGGGGAAGGACAAGGCCTGGAGCCAATGTGGCTGTACCCATGAAGAGCACATGGCAGGGAAAGCCACGCGGCTGGTCTGGCAAGGTCCGCCTCGTGGCCCACCCACACCACATCCCCTGGAGCCTCTGAGTGGCTGTGGCACCCCTCACTGGGGTGGGGGGACAGCGAGTGGCAGGGAGACAAAGGTCCCACCTAGGAGGAATGGCCAGAGTCTATAAACAGACACATATGTGGTCTCCGTTCCCCCTTGGCCTCTGACCTCCTGACTGTCAACATGTGACCTCCAGAGAGGTAAATATGTCTCTCCTCTCTTTCTCTCTTTATTCTTTCTTCTCTTAATCTCCCTTCCTTTACTCCTATGGGCAACTTAAACATCTATTTATAATATTCTGTATTTCACTTACGTTTGTGTTTCCTGGTTTTAACAAAGGTTCCCTTACTATAGCAATGCTTGTTGGTCTCAGTAATCTGTTGTAATACTTTCGGGAAGTTGAATATTATTTCTGTAAAACCCTTTTTGCCAAAATGCCAATTTTCTCACCAAATTAAAAGAAATCTCTTAGAGAAAAATGTGTAGTTTTTCTCTGGCCATGAACTGAAGGTATCAAAAAACCAAAGACTTAGCAAGGGTTTGTGTGGGCAAAATCGCTTGAAGTCTAAAATTAAAGTGTACAAACAGAAAAAGCATGGAGCTTTTGGACTGCGGTATAACAGCCCATTCCCCCCATCTTTAGGTTATGCAGGTCACAAACAAGCATTTGTGATTTAATCCTCAAGGCCAGAGATTTCTGGATCACTTTGCACTTGCCTTAAGCACTGAGTGTTGAAAAGTCCAGCACTTCTGACATTCAGACCTCTTTTTAGATCTAGCCTTCAGTCACACAAGTCAAAGCACAAACTCAAATTCCAAAGGTGGATTTCACAGAGTCACCATCATAGAATCATAGATTTCTATGGCATTACCGAAGTTGAGACACCACCCTAGAGTTCCAAGCTGGTTAAAACCCAAAAACATGTTTCAAAGCTGACTTTTGTGTCACAAAGTCCCAAGACAAATCCAACTTCAGAAATAATTAATATAGACTATTCAGTGTCCCTTCTTATCTCCTGAGATTTTTGAGGGCATTAAAAAAAAGAGCATAAGCAAATCACGTTTTCTTGACATGCTGCTTGTACTAATTATTCTACAGAGAAGCCCATGTGCTCTCTACATTATTCCAGGGGGATTAACAGGGTTGGTATTACAGTAAATAATAATAACCTTCTATCTCAGGTTACCACAGCAAATTTTATAGAGTTTGGATGCAGAAAAAAATACAGAAAAGGAGAAAAAAACAATCTGGACAGAAGTTCCAAGGAAACTTGAGAACAGACATGCCTAAAAAAATTTTTTGATTGTTTAATATAGTCAGAAGCGAGGACAGGGTGGGGGTGGAAGAAAGAACCAGGAAGACAGACACACCATTTTTCCCATTAAAGCATCATTTTGCAACACATTTCCTTTTCTTAGTAGTTATGAACAGTTTTTCAAGGCATGTTTTCAAACCATTAGCAGATTTCCAACAACAATCTAAAAACAGTATGCCCAAAATCAGGAAAGTTCACAGACAGTACTTCTTTCTGAATATTGCAGTGAATCATCTTTACTTTTTCATTGACAAATTCCATGCTGTTAATGGGTGTTAATCACAACTTCATCAGTATGCAGAGTGCTTTCTATTGTGTAGATGTTCATTACAGGTAATCTGGCAGCTGTTCTAATGTGTTAGCTGTTTCAGCAATGTAGAATATCTAATGACAGCTTTACTTTCTGAATTTTTATTTACTCACCAATCTCTTTCTCCCTACAAACGTTCATTTCAGGTGAAAGCAAGTCATGATGCCCTGGTACTAATGGGAAAGAGGAGAAGCATGGTGTGTTTTACAGGTAAATTTTAGGGATGATGTGTTCTGTTCATCCAACCAAAAGTCAGTCTTGAGGGCTGAAATGAAAGGATTGCAAAGGTGAAGTTGCAGCTCCTGGAAACCACAACCCTGCAGTCCATTTAAAGCTTACTGTATGAGACAAACTTACAAAGTACCTGAAAAGAGAAACAAGGCCACTGCAATAGCTATTGCAATTTTTTAAACTAGTATTTTTTCCCTGCAAAGTAACTAGTTATTGAAACATAGAGGACAAAGAAATCAAGGCAAACACATGCAAAATGTGTGGCTTTCCCTGAAATCTGTTAACCAATTTGGAAAATAAAGGAAACCTGTCATTTTACAATTTGTCTGGTTAAACCATGTTCTTTTTCCTGTGTATTTAAATACGCTTTGCTTGAAACTAGTTGTGTTGACGTGGAAGTCTCGGACTTCTG
>VZRE01005599.1:0-31893 GCA_013396775.1 Cephalopterus ornatus | reverse complement strand
CACACTGCTGGCTCATGCTCAGCTGCTGTCAACCAGCACTCACAGGTCCTTTTCCGCTAAGCAGCCTTCCAGCCACTCTGCCCCCAGCCTGTAGTTCTGCATGGAGTTGTTGTGACTGAAGTGCTGGACNGCATGGAGTTGTTGTGACTGAAGTGCTGGACCTGGCACTAGGCGCTGTTGAACCTCATATCACTGGCCTCAGCCCACTGACCCAGCCTGTCCAGATCCCTCTGCAAAGCCTTCCTACCCTCCAGCAGATCAACACTGCCAGTCAACTTGGTGTCCCCTGCAAACTGACTGAGGGTGCCCTTGATCCACTCATCTAGATCACTGATAAAAGTATTACACAGAACCGGATTGACAAAAGGCCAGAAAAATAAACTGTCCCACCAAACAGGGAGCTGGGGTTGTTTAGTCTGGAGAAGAGGAGGCTTAGAGGTGACCTCATCACTCTCTATAACTACCTGAAGGGAAATTATAGCCAGGTGGGGATTGGTCTCTTCTCCCAGGCAGTTAGCAATAGGACAAGGGGGCACGGGCTTAAGCTCTGCCAGGGGAAATTTAGGCTGGATATTAGAAAGAAATTCTTTACAGAGAGAGTGGTCAGGCATTGGAATGGCTTGCCCAGGGAGGTGGTGGATTCACCGTCCCCGGAGGTTTTTAAACTGAGGTTGGACATGGCGCTTGGTGCCATGATCTAGTGAACGGACTGGAGTTGGAGCAGGGGTTGGACTTGATGATCTCTGAGGTCTTTTCCAACCCAATCGATTCTATGATTCTATGATTCTATGTATTGACAATAAACAGCAACACAGTACAAAATGAGGCTCAGGCTAAACCTCTCCAGCTACACAACTAATAGACCCTGACAAGGTAGACTGGCTTGGAAGGTGTGACTCCTTTAAACAAGTTAGTTAGAGAAAATAACGAAATGTAGACTATACTATTAGGCATCTATGGATCAAAATATATGTGTGTATATGAATCTTTACATGTGTTGAACAATTGTAATTATAAAGAAATACAGCTTCAGAGTATTACAAATAAAAAAAAAGGAAATACCAATGTGAAAAGAAAACCACCACCCCTTCATTTTCCATCAGTTTGAAAGCTTAAAAGGAATGTTACTACTTTTAATAAAACTTTGGTTGAGCAAGGCAGTATGGAAACATCATAAAAGGCAATAAGCTACCTACTTGACATGTAAACCCTTTAAAAGCTGCTTATAAGTGAAGTACTACATATTTCATATATTCTGAACTGCAACAACAGAATTCATTCCTGTCACAACATGCACTTTTGATCAACACCCTAAGTTAGCAAGCTGCTGATGGCTTGTTTTTCTTCATCTTATACCCATTATCCACTATCCCCGAACAACTTTTTTTGTCAGTAAATCCGATTACTTTGTAATATCTGTGTTTAACATTTTCTTGATGCATGGAAAAATCAGAAGAATTTCCATTAAATAATCTGCTTCATAACCTATGGAGTCATTCCAATGGAACACAAGACAAAATAGCACTGGTCTCCCATATCTAATATCTAAGGTCTCCCATCCAACTTGAACCATTTGTTGCTGCAGTCCTATCACAATTACAATTGGATAAAAAAAAAAATTGAACAAAAGAAACATAACTAGGTCCTCCTTAGCGCATTTTTGTAGGGAAAAATTAATTTCAGAAAACAGTTGATAGTTTCTCACATAGTCTAAGAGTAATTCTTTCATTTCTTCACATACTTCAAAGTTCTTTATGTGCAGTGAAATGGCTGCAAATGGAATGAGATACTTAAGCTGAAATTTTCCAGAGAATAAACTTTCTAAATATTTTAGTTAACCTAATAATTTGTCTGATATTTAGACTATTTATTTCAGTTTCAGACATTAGCAGTTTACTAGGACAGATCCCTTAATCCCTAGGATGTCCCTATGAAAATCATTGCAGAGATTATGCAAGTTACTCATACTTTTTTTATTTGTTATGCTAGGTTTTGCTTTTCCTTTTTTTTAACTTTTTACGACTTGCAACTTTTTACCACTGAACTTGTCAAGTTTTCACCCATCAAAAGATCATAACAGTGCTCAGTGATGAAAAACTTTATTTAGCAGCAAAAATGAATTTGTCATCTCCTGATGGCTATTCACACCAGCTGCTCATTGAACATTAAGAAGCAAAACGACATTGACACTGAAAAAAATAATACAGAACTATATGGCTATTTAAGACTTCTTTAAAATGCATGGCATTAAAAATTAGAATAAAGTGGTTTGAGCATAATTTTCTGCTTTTCAGACATTTTATACTTTACAGAAAGTAGCTCTATACATGCTATTTTCCATTTATCATCTTCTACTACAAATCAAATATGATAATCGATTTTCTTTGAAAACTTCCATACCCCATTTCCAGTTTTCTACAATAGATCCTCCTCTGGGGTTTCTAACTGAACAGCAGTTGCCTCAGTTGAGTCTTCTCAAAAACTGAAGAAATAACTTCTTGAAAGTACCAAATTAATTTTTTTTTCACATAGTGATTTTATCAACCATAATTTCCAGAATTTTATAATGACCAGCTGAACTCAAGGGTTTTATTGATAAATTTATGAACTTTTTAAATTTACCAACTTGATCAACAACTTCAAAAGGTATAATTTTTACTGTACTGAAGACTTATAAAATATAGATATGCATGAGAAATATGTACACTCAGTAACATTTTCCTAGAGATATTTGCCTTCCTCAAACTAGTCCAACAAAACTCTCATCCTCTATGAATACAGTAGTCCACAGGAAGGAATTCAGATCACTGTAAATAATGGCAGTTCAAGACTTGATACAGGTAGACTTAGAGTTTCTTTTACACGTAAAAAAAAAAAGGAAAATAAGACATCGAAGAATGAAAAAGAAAGTATTTTCACTTCATAAATAAGTGGTGTCTAGGCAGTTAAATTGTATTCAGTTCCAATGCTCTATTCAAAAAAGAAAAAGCAACAGCAAACTGAAATGAATCTACAGGTATGGGTAAGGAAAATGGCCAGAAGTCCAGAAAAACATTATCATGGGCCACATTGCTTAAAATGATTTAATAATTTCTATTGCATTGAAAATAGGCAAGAAAAGCAACAATATATTGAATCGAAATACATAATAGGTCATTATCTTCTTAGAAATACAAAGGGATAAGCATGGAAGTGCAATATATAAAATGGAGGGAAATTTATTTTTGAACAGTGCATAATTACATCTACTGCTGCAGTGTAATACTGAACTCAAGAGTAAAAAAACCTCAAAAAATATTTTTGTATTTTACTATTGTTTGGTTTTTTTTTTAGTATAGCAAACACTTGACTATTGCATGAGATTTTTCCATTTTATGACAACTGCTTGATTTACAAAGTTGGACAGATAAAGCTGTAAAATTAATGCTTAGAAGATAGAGGGAAAACATACAATGCATTGAAATAAAAGAATCACCAGCAGTTACTGCTTAAATAACACACATATTGCATACAAATAAATCCCTTAATTGGTTCTTGTTTAGATAAAATTGAAGATAAATCTTCATTTATATTTGGAAGCATAGGAGTTAAAGAAAAAGGAATATAAAACGGCAAACTAACACAGTTCTCTTGGGATCAGTCATAAAAAATTAGACTTTCTAAATAAATCGAGGTTTAAATTTCTCTAAAACAATAATTGTTGACTCCTTCAGCTTTCTCTTACATGCTTCCTCAAAGCAACTCTGTGGCCAAAACTGAAGATAAAGACCTCTGACAAATTAGTCATGTTGTTTGTGGCATATAATTCAATGCTCAATTGTTACTGTTTCTTAAGTGAAAATAAACAATATCATTGGTGCTTTTCAAATAGTAGAAACTTATGCTTAGTAGAAACAATTGTCTACTAATTTGAGGTTTAAGATACACATGAACATTTCTAAATCTGTTTTGTTCATTGTTTAAAAGGTCTGTAGTAAACAAATGAGGAATAGATTTTAAAATAACTTTGACAAATAATGACAGCTACTTCAATTACCAAGAATTTCTTTTCTGTGCGAGATGCCTGTTCCACTTTTAGCTCACTAAATCATTTTACTCTGTAAAAGACACAGTCCTTGAACTAGATTTCATCTTTAATGTAATGCACCATTATTTACCTTTCCTCATAGTAGAGTGTTCACTGCAATTTCTTTTGTGTTTCTAGCTGCCAAAACATAAACTGTAACATTTCACAGCAAAACAGTGTTCTTAAAAGTGTTAGTTTTTCACTATACACTTCAGATTATTCTAATTTTCATACAGTATTTTAAGAGAACATTAAAATTCTTCCTGCCAAAACTCATGACTGTAGTGTCAGCAGGGACTAAGCTAAAAAAGGTTCACTGTCACTCAGGATGTGAGAAGTAGGACATGTTCCAGCTTCAGTAAGGTGAAGGAATAAATTCTTATTGATTGCAATAAGTTGGCCAAGTCCCCTCACTGTGTTGATATTAATATTCCCCATCTCATGAGAAGTTTATTGATAAAATTTCACACGTCTAAACAGGGATTTTTTCTTGCAATTGCTCAGTGCTGGAGCATTTTAATTAGTCCTTCATTTCACAATAGTGAATTTGTAGTTTATAAACTGTGTACTCAGAATTTTAAAAAGTAGCATTAATCCTAAAAACTTGGATTTGCTTGACATATACTAAACAGCAGTTCCTTATCCGATGACTAACACACAGCTAATCTTTGCAGGTCAATGGATTTGCTAATGTAGAGCAATCAAAATCGCTTGGTTTAAATGAAAACCTTTACACTACAGCAAAAAGTGTTGTGGTTCTGAAATAAAAACAGTAAGAATTAAAACTCATACATACCAAGTGCTTAAGTATGGGGTACTCTTCTAAATGGCAAAGGAATATCTATTACTGTCAGAAATACTGCTTATTGCTATAATTTCATATGGAACCCAATATACTGGCAAATAAAGCTACTCCTGTGTGTTAGGAACATTTCTATGACAGGTTCAGATTCAATGAGGTGCCTACACTTGGTTCTGTTTAAGCATAGAAATCAATAAATGTAATAGACTGATCGTGTCTTTGAAGTTTATCATACAGTTAAGCACTTTAGTAAAACAGAACATGAGTTTAGAAACATAAACGAGATTCCTTAAGACCTTTGCAGGAAAACAATTCACCTTTACAATAATTAAAGTTGACAGCAAGAGTTTCCACAGACAAATAAACAAGCTGACAATAACCTGAAGCACTGGTGTTGCTGATTTTCAGCCACACTGTCACAGTGGAGAAAAAAACCCAAAACCAAACAAAAACTACCATGGTTTTATAAGTATTAAATGCTCCAACATTAGTGAAAACAACTAAAACTTCAGCACTGCCATCTCTTTCTCTTCATTATATTCCCTATTAAAATAATTAATCAAACAATCTAGAAACTCAAAAGGTGTAAATAACTTTAATATCTTAGATAATAAAGGAAGAATATGTAGTCCTTAGGTGTTCAAATAAGAAAAATGTTAGGTCTCTCTTTATGTCTTAAAATATCAATCCATTAAAGAATTCAGAGTTTCATCAATGTAATTTTAAATTTCAAATATACTGAATTTATGGATATAAAATGTAGAATAATCCACGATGAATCAACTGGATAGGCAGCTGTGCATCATGCAAAACTACTAAAGATGTAAAGAAAAAAAAAGAAGATAAGGTGTGATAGCTTTCCTATCTGAAAGCACAGAAGGAAGAATGTGCCAATACAAAAGGTCCGCTGAAAGAAAGGCTTTAATAGTCTGGTGGAAAAATAACAATTTGTGATAGAAGACGAAGTAACCACCATCCAATATTAAAACAAATTTCACTGTACAAAGGTTTATGTGACAGTCTATTAAAATAGACCCTGGGAAGAGAGAGAAAACAAGAAGGTCACGGCACCAAGGAGTATTTTTATCTTCATAAAATGCCACAAAGATGTGACCTCGCAAACAAAGGAGAAGCCCAAGGCACTCTGGTAATAGAAGATAAAGTCCAAGAATTTCTGAAGAGATGAATTAAGTCTGAACAATTCAGGTCATTCACATTTTTAAACTTTTCATTTTCAAGAATACCCTATAAAAGTATTGAATGCCTCAAGTCCAGAAATGCGGTAAAGTTTTGTCAATAAAAAAAAGGATCAACAGTCTAAAAATTGTGTCAATTCAAGCATAGTTGAGTTGGTAATATTTAGAGAAAGATCAACTATAACACATTTTCATCACAACCTGTATTTTGAAGGAACTTTCTGAATATTACAAGCAAAAAGTGCCATGTAAAAATTTAAAATTTACCAGCAACTTGATAAAAATTTTCTTTTATCTTTATTTGAAGAAATTCTTGAAATACTTGGAATAATAATGACCACTGTTCAAAACAAAATTAGAAAAAAAAGTGTACCTGGATTTATCTGTCAGTCAAGAGCTGGCTGATCATAGGTGTCTGATGCTGTTTCACTCTCTCTGTGGCTCCTGCAAATCAGCTGGTAGCCAGGTTTTCTAGATTTTTCACTCTTTAGTGTAGCTACTTGTTAGGCCCAAGTAAAGATAAACAGGTAGTCAAAAGTAAACCTTTTTGTTTCAGCTTTTTGTGGTTTGCTTCCCCCTAAGCAAGTTTCTAAAGTGAGTAAAAGCCACACATATCCTTCAGAGAAAAAGAACGTATTTCTCCTTTAAAGTCAGATTTTATTGCTGTGACTGCCTCATCCTTTCTCCTTTACCTCACAGGCAATTGGGTTTCTCTGTGTTGATTCTTCCTTGAACACAATTGTAGCTTTTAGGGGAAGAAATGACCTTGACCAACTGTTTGACTATTTCCAAAAGAGACTGCTTTCTCATCTGATGTTGTTAGAATTGAATTTACAGGCCATGGAGTTTATTAAACCAGGATCTTTGTAAGAGGTGTCAGTGCCCAGGCTCCGGCAGCAGCAGAGACTCTGTGAGGGGACTCTGGGACTGCCCTGTGCTGGACACTGGTGGTTCCACTTGGCTCCAACCCATCCACCACAGGGCAGCGCTGAGCCCACAGCCGAGGTGGGGGCACCTCGGGGAAACGTACCTAAGAAGGGATAAAACTTGACAATAGTGGAGCAAGAAAAAAAGTGTGAGAACAAGGTGAGAAAAAGAGGAAGGGCAGGGCGTGTCCTCATGGAGCAGAGATTCCCCTATAGCCTGTAGAGACCACGGTGGAGCAGGTATTTCTCTGTAGTCTGTGGAGGGGATCCCACCAGAACTGATATCGACACTGCAGTCCCTGGAGGACCTCTCCACTGGAGTAAGTGGGTGTTTCCCAAAGGAACTGCAGCCTGAGGAGAGCTTCTGGAGGAGCAGGTTTACCGTGCAGGACTGCAGCCTGTGGGATGGACTCACGCTGAAGCAGGGGGGAAGTGAGGAGTAAGTAGAGCAGAGCTGGTAAGGACTGACCACACAACTGTATCTATATGTTATAATAACAACAAATACACAAAATTAGTATCTCCAATAATAAAACGCAAAAAAAAATCTTACTTGTTACAACCCTCGACTGTGTGAATCTAAGAGACTTGTCATAATATTTAACAATATGAAGAGCAAATATCAATCACATATTCCTTAGAACTGCCCAATTTTTTGCATAGTACTTGCCCATTTTAAAAGCTGCATTTTACGTTACACTGCTTTAAAATATCATGCTGTTTCCTAGAAAGAGAAAAAGCTTTTCCTTCTCAGTGTGAGTATGGGAACATTGTTCTTGTCACTTTATCCCTTTAGGTAGAATCCCTTCATGCTTTACATATCACGTTAAATATTAGCCAGAAAGGACCAAAATAAAAAAAACCTCGCACATACATATGCACTGCAACCTCTCTATTTATTTCATTAGCAGAGGAGTTTTAGATCAAGACCCAAAAAAAGAAAGGCCTTTGAGTGGAGCTCCCAATTTAACTCAACTTCCCAAGCATAAGTTACACCAGATAGCTTTTATTTGGCATTCCCATGGACACTGTCTTTCAGTCTTCTCTTCCACATTCACTCTCAGTCAATAAGATCATCATTCACAATAGATGACACTGTTGTCCATTAGACATCTTCACTTGTAGTACCAGTGCTCATGTAGCTTGCACTTAAAGATTATAGGTCTTTCACTTAAAAGTGAGTATAGCTCACAAAACTAAGACAAGATCACATTGCTTGTGTAACCTCCCAAATGAAAGGAAGAAATAATCTATTTCTCTTTTAGAGCATTATTACATTCCTGCATAATGGTGTTAGTTGTGTTTCTTACATAGGAGTTGGGGAGGAGACACAACAATACATGCCAAAGAAGTTGTTTAAGAGGGCAGTGCATCAGAGCAGACAGCACTCTTGATTTTATTAAGCAGAACCATGCTTTCTGTCTATTAAATAGCTCATGAACAAATTGATCACATTATCTATGTTATTTAATGTATCCAAAAAGTAGTGTCACAGAATAGCCCAAAGCATACATCAGAACGATATACAATGATACATCTTCAGCCAAACCAAGTTATGGATGAAGAGTAAAAGTGTGAAGTCAACTTCTTAACTCTGGAAACAACAGTAAGATTCTGAAAACATTTTTAGTGAAAACACTGGGTCCACAAAACAATCAGATCTGTGACAAAATACCCCTTGAGATTAGTAACCGCAAAATCCCTGAAGTGACTAGACCCACGCAAGTCACAGATATGTCTGATATTACTGTGGAAAAGCTGCAGGTCAAACCGTCTTTCGAAACAGTACCTGATGATAGAACAAGCCAAACCAGGTCCTTGAGTATAGGAATGTTGTTGCATTCAGCATTTAGCAGAAAAAAAAATTTTTTTAGGAATGAAATTCTGTGAATATGTAAAATAATGGATTTTTTTTTTTAGCATAACAAAAATACCTGAACTTTAAACCTCTCTTAAGAGATAAATTAGCACAGAATAATTCCTGACATCTGTAAAGGTTCTGTAGTCAGCTTTTCAACACTTTTTTAAAATTGTCCTTTTTTTTCTTCACCATTTATCCCTCACTTTATCTTTCAGTGCCCAGCTGAGAATAAGCCGTTAGTGGTAAAGAATCTACACTGACTCTAGTTACCAGACTGCTTATAATAGCTTCCCAACTGGCACCTCATGGAGGACCATATGCCATTTCAACTGAAGAGGATGGCAACGTGCCCACTAACATTATTAGAGCTAAAATTAATTTTAGATGTCCAAAACTCAGAAAATCTATTACTCCAATTGACTTATTTTTTCTTCTCAAAATCTGCTATGTCCTTCCTTCAAGCTTCTTAGAGCTAATTAGAAGGTTCCAACTCCTGTGCAGCTGCTAGGTTATTTTTGAGCTGGTGAAAGAAGAATGGCAATATAGCACTTACAAGGGAAAGAAGTCCCATCCCAAAGGTGGATATAGACTAAGAAGCTATTCTGGCCCTCCAAGTGTGCATCAAAGGAATTGTTTTGACTTACTGGAGTGAGAATTTATATGAACTGATACACTGTAATTTGATTCTAATTTTCCCTGTCATATTACATTTGCCATTTATCCCTCCTTGAAGTGAATTACATAGATAATAACATGTTATTACATCATTGCCAATATCATACAGTTAGCACCCCAGTTTGAACCTGGTCAGATGAAAATACTTCATTTTGGAGAGAGGCCAAATTTTAACTTCAAATAGCTTTTTCAAAATTACATTACTTGCAACTGGAGATTGAGTGGAAAGATATTCTCTCTATCAGCCATACATGACTAACTTTTCATTACATTACTAATTTTTCTTGTGCTTCTGTATCAGGCCCATAAACAAGTTTCATGAGGTGGCCTAAGAATTTACATCCTACTCATGACAGGTTTACTACAATGGAGCTTCCTAAGGCTCTAAGTTTGAGCAAATTCTGGTAATGTTTCTGCCTCAAAACATGATGGGACAAGAGCAAGTCAAGCCAACTGGGTTCCAGTGCAACCCAGTAACTGTGCAATGTTTAATGTAAAAAAACCTTATGAATCCCCACTACAGAGGTATAAAGGAGTAGGCAGAGCTTCTATGTTGCCTGGTAACACACAGTCTTGTTCTCCCACTGAATTTCTGGTGGGTTTTATGATTTGTATGGAGTATGTAATAGTTCTTTGAAAGCCTTTCCTTTTATTGCTGTACAAAACATGAAGCTGCTGAGAAAAAAAAATATGTTGTGAAGTTTCTAAAAGATACAACAAAGTACTTATGGGGAAATTACTAATACTGTCCTCAAAACAGTTTCTAAGCAGCACACTTAGTGATCAGTGAAAGTAAAGCAAGAATATCAAGTTACTTCTCACCTATCTGATGGTAGTTTTCAGACACTAAATGAAATTCTGTTATGGAGTGCCACAGCTATAAGTAAATAAAAACAGAAATATTTGCAAATAATACAAATATTAATTTGCCAAGTCACAGAGAGAGCGTATTTAAACACTAAAGTTTTTTATTTATAGAGTTTCTCTTTAGTTAATAGTATTATTTTTAAAAGCTTTCTGCATAAAAGACTTCCTGCATAACACTCTATTACTGAAGTATTTAAACTCCTAACTTACAAGGCACACAAATGTATTCTTGGTTAAGTTAAAGCCATTAACAGGGTCAAAAGGGTGAAAAAGACTGAGATTTGTTAGCTGTACCTGTACCAAACTCTTCCTTCCTTCCTACCACAAGCAGACAAAATTATCACTAGGCTGCAGTATTAATATGGTACCAAGATTCCAATCAAGATCGTTTGTTGGTTGGAAAAAAAGTACTCTAAAAGCATCATCTCACTGACAGGAAGAGGTTGTTCTCTAGTAACTTTATAGCTCTCAGAATATAAAACTAAAATCTCAGCTTTGGATTCTTGCAATGTGTAGGTGGTTTTGTGTGTGGGTGGCTGCCAACTGAAGTCTATTGTTGCATTATTAGAAAGCTGTCATTAAGCAGATCTACATACTATCATAACTTGCTGGAGCCAGAGTATAAAATTACATATTCTCTGATTCCTAAACTTGAATGCCTATGTCAAGAAAAGATCACTAAAGCATCATAGGCTCAAGTAAATGGTATTCAGTAAGTTTGATTTTTTCAAAACAGGAAGGCTATCTACATACTGTGTCAGAAATAAGAATAGTTTAAATAGTACCTCCTTCTCCTCCCAATTACTCTGGAGAAAAATGCTTTGTAAACCTCTTTGCACACTTACAGAAGCAGCAAAATCTTTTAAAAGGCATTTCTAGCTCAGTTGTTCTTCTTTTTAAAGTATGATCAGTGATTTCTAAGGTCGGTATTTCAGTATAATCTTTATGCTCAATGTACAGCCTTCCTTGCCTGTTCTTTGTGAAAGTGAACAACAGGCTACTAAAGAGCATCGTGACCTGACAAATACAGTCATGGGGAGGTTTACAGCAGTGTAAAGCCAGGTTGCATCAGAGTGAACAGGTTTTATTTTGGAACACCTCTAACTAAAAAACTGGACACTTAACACCCTAGAAGGGTAACAATAGCACCATTGGCACCATCTTTCACCAAATTCCAGCCAATAAAGCTTGCAGGGCATTTGGATGCTCTTCTTTGTATTGCTATCAATGTCTGAACCTTAGTAATAAGCTTCAAGTTCATGGTGGAGCAAGAGAAATCCTTTTATCGTATTATTTAGCCTTCTGTTATGATTCTGCAACTGTAGCTTGAATTCAAGCTGTCTCAGCAGAATTATTCTACATTAATTATTCAGAGGTTTCTATTATATACGTTTCAGTCAACAGCACTTACAACCAAAGTATCGTTATATTAATGGGGGCAGTGATATTTTAAGTGAATAATCAGTAGCTCATAAAACAAGGTTGTTAACGTGTCTATGGATACACAAATGTGGGTAATGCATTGTGTGTTCTTTCCTAACCACTAGCTTCTGAAGCTGCCTTTCTTTCTGTCTTTTTACAGGCTTCCAGCAACAATTCTGGCAATAGTGTTGCCAGGTATAGTAGCAAGACACTTCAGTCCAAATGAGGTGAGAAGTATCACGGAAAAAGCAAACCAGCCTATGTAAGAATTGTTCATGAGGAGAAGCTCTTTCAGACACCACAGCCTACTACTAAACCCTTGTGACTTGAAAATCCATCCTGTCATGCAGGTTATTTGTTTGAATTAGTAACCAGCTGAGGAAAACTGGCACGGTTTCTAACACGAACAATCTATTATTTTTAAATAGACCAAGAAAAGTTGCAAGTGCAGTACTAAGCAGTTCTGCTCTTTTTGTGTTACAAGCTTTCAAATAACTCTGATTTTCAAAGTGAAGAAAAGGGAAAGAAAATGTCTTTAGACCAGCAGCATTAACCTCGTTCTAAGTAAATTACAGCTGTATAATTAAATCCTGTCTACTTAAGTCCACTTGTTGAAATAGAGGCCCCGTTGTTTAAATAGCTGCTTTGTTTCTCATTATATGTCCCAAAAAGCTGTGAATTCTGCTGCTCTGACTAAACAGTTGTTTGTTCCAAAAGAGAACTGTATTTCACAGAGCAATTTCTGTATGGGTAAGTCACGCTGGAAGAGAAAATATTCAGAAACAAGAAAGGTTAATTGTTACTACAAGAGTGGTCTTCAATAGGCAATAAATGCTGCTTCAATGTAAAAAGAGACAGACATTGTGTTGGAATCAGGAATAGCTAAAGCCATCATGAAAAAAAGGTATGTGCAGAGGAAGCTCGATCTGCAGTGTAGGACATACTGGGACTGCCAGTGTTGCCTGGCAACTGGCAGGATGGGGGGGCAGGCACCAAAACCAGCCTCCATCCACAGTTGCTGTGGCACGATCTTTCCAACAAACTGCTGTTTCAGCTACTGTAGGCCATAAATACATTCTTGGCTTCCTTTCCACTTTTATAAGGAAAACTGAGCAACAGAATTAGAGCAAGCATTCAGGATTACATTTTAAATATACTTAAATAAGAGTCTGATCCTCTAGGTTGAAAATGTCCTATTTTCTCTTTTCTCATAGCAACAAAATCTAGAGTTTAATTTTCTCATGATAATTCACAAAGAAATAATTAAAAGCTCATTGGATCAGGAGACATTGTTGGAAAAATCCTTTCAGTGGTACATTTCAGACAGATGTAATTTTAAACTGTGCAAGTCTGAAGATTAAAGCTTGAGGCTTGAACAGTGTTGAGAATTCAGACTCCCCCTGACGTCATCACACTACTCAGTGCATATCCATCTCAATTACTGATCGAAAAACCCAAAACAACTTCCTTCTCAGGAGCACTTGCATTTTAGAAATCCCTTAGAATTTGTGCATCACCAGAAGCAGACTACTGACACGAAACTGCACTCTTTTTATACTTAAATGGTTAACTGGTGCAAAAAAAAAAAAAAATCTATTTGATTTTATATCTGGGACCCATTATGGCTCTTCGGCATAATGAAAGTTCCCTTTCTCACTGAAGTCTTTACTGAACAGTTATAAAAGGACTAAAATGTGACTCAAAGTTCACATCTTTCTTGAATGGCATGAAAGACATACTCTTTCTATAAGGCTATAGCCAAGCTAAGGCAGTCACACAGGCCTGCCCGAGCACTCTACACACAACAGCTCCCACAAAAGCTCAGGCTGCAAAGTCACTTTTGCAGAAGTGTCGATTGAAGGCACACGCTGTGCTGGAAAGCTTATGACAGCTCAGAAGTTCATGAAGAAGAATGCCAGATAATTTAGTTCACTTGCTTCTCATGCTTGGAGCTTACAATAGCACATGGAATAAATGGTAAATAATTGAAAGCTACCATGATAAATAGATGAAGAAAATTAATTGTTAAGTAGTAATTGAATCTCTTTCTGCCCACTGTCCTCCAGAATTCAAATTAAACAATCAAGACAGATTTTCGAAAGTAACTTTCTTCTGACCCTAACCGGTTTGGAAAGTTAATTCTTTCTCCGAACTCCACCCAGAAGAAAAAGGCTCTCGGGCTATAGTTTAAAATGAACAGCACCAGTGCCACTTTATGGCTTCAGGTTATTACTCTTAATCCTATCCCTAGTTCAAGGCATTATTCCATATTACTACTGTGTTCCCAAATTATCTCATTAAGCATCATGTCAGACACTAATTTAAATTAAATACTGCATCATATATATTGAGGTCTGGACTTGCTGATCATTTCGATAAGTTGAGAATTTTATTTTAATCCTTTTTTCATCTAAAATACAAATCTTTCAGTGTTACCACTGATTATATAAGAAGATATTAACTAGGATTATAGAAAGATATTACCTAAGGTTTGTTTAATTTGTGATATTAATTTTCAAGCTTAGTCAATGGTTTATTTTAAAATATTTCATCATTTTAAATATCAATAGTTAGCATCTGAGTAAAAATTTACATCTTACAGGTGTCCAGCTACCTTTTTGAAAGCCTTTTTTATTGTAATGCCTAAATTTGATTTTGAGGTTTCTAAAGGTTAGACCTTGTCAAATTCCAATATTATTTTATTTTCATATGAAGGACTATATGCCTAACACCAAAATAATCTTTTAATCAAATTTTGACTTTCTGCTTCATAACAGGGAAATGCTGGGTTTCGCTATTAAAACATGTTAATTAGTTGTTTTACATACACAAAGAATATGCTTCCCTCTCTAATTTCCTTTTGGGTATAACTGAAGCAATTTAAATAGAAAGAATAATGAACTCCGAAACAGAGACACATAGAAAGTCAATGTAAACTGCCAGTTTCAGGCTCTTTGTTAATTCACTCCAGTGAATTCTATTTATTCTGGATCTATGTCAGTGGATTTGACAACTGCATGTAGAAGGTGAGATTAGCTCAGGAAAATTTGGTTAAAAAAATAGATATTACTATTAAATTACTGTTAAAAAGCACATATTACTATTACTTTTATTATTCAGGGGAAAATAGTACTTTAGCTTAATTATTTAAATATTTTTTAAAAATCATAGAGTTGCTAGAATTTTTAACTGTAAAATACTCAAGCAACACTTAATGAAATTTCAGATTAGGATATAAAAGTTACTTTTGTCATAATGGGATGAAACTATATGCCCAGTCAACAAAAGTAGCATCAATATAATATACTTCAATTTATATTTGAAGAGTATACTTGAGTATGAGGAAGTCCTTCTGAAACAGGCCTCCAAACAGTTCACAGAAAAATTAACAAATATGTTTATTGAATTACTTTCTATATTTAATAAATAAAATAATTTTTAAATATTGAATGGATTGTAAGGACCAGAGAAGGTGAGTATTGAATAAGTCATTAGACAATTTTTCTAATCAAGATGCAAGTAAGCACTAGTGTCACCCAGGAGTATTACAGATATGGTGCACAAATACTGACAAAGAAATAGTCTCTTTTGGTGTGACTTTTTTCCCCAAATCAAGAAATTAATATATCAGAACTCAGGATAAAGATGTGCTTTTATTGCTTCAACTCAGGATAAAGATGTGATTTTATTGCTTTTCTTTGCAATACATGTCTTGCTTTCTTTACCTCTCACAGTAGTACAAGGGCTTCACAAAAAACAACTAGCAGACAACAAACATGAAAAATAATGATTTGAGGTACCATACATACTTGATAGCATTCCTTATTTTCTGCATAATTGGATCTACCATTCACATGGATCTAGTAATCAAGTAATTAGAGATAATGTATGTTTGACAGAAAACATTCCTCTGTTTCTGAGCCAAGACGTATGTGAAAAGGAATTATAATATCTCTAACCCTGGCATTCTGATTCTGTCTGCATTCACCATCACAAATCATTATTTTCCATGTAGCTGTTCAAAACTAATTTTATTTTCCAGGAACAAATTGAAGGCCTAATATAAAAATCTAAGCTACAGCATCTACATTTCTCACATGTGAACCTATGAAAGACCTGTTACATTTGTCATAAAGAATTGTCAAGGTTTCATATAGTTTCCTACTTCATATTATTTTTCAAATTTATTTTTAAAAATGCTTATCTGCCTCCTCTGTTGCTCTGTTTTCCATACATTGCCAGGGGTTTTTTTTGTTGGTTGGTTTTTTTTTTGAGCTTTACAGTGAGATATAGTTAAAAAGAACACTAAAACACTAAAATAGCCAACAGGTGCTTATAAGAAGTCACAATGAGTTCAAGAGTAAAACCTTTTTTGTAAGTATATGTTTAATTCATAATTTTCCAAGCAAAGATCTGGTACTGCAGTGGTCCTCGTAATTGGTAGGGTAAAGGAACTGTAGGCAGAAAGGCACCAAAGCACTTCAGTGTTAATGCACACAATAAGTACATGAACTTTACAAAGAAATGTAACAGAAAAGGAAGTCTATACCACTACCTTTGCTTTTAGCACAACACGTAACACAAAGTGTGAGACTATCAATGACAGAAAAGGCTCCTGAGAACTACATAGTATTTGCTCAGCAGCTTAGAACAGCTTGTGCCATTTGCAGTGCTCTGCCAATGGCAGAATGCTGCATAGTTCTGCATGTCTCTCAGGAGATGCAGAACTAAACGCTGTGAGCATCTATGTACCTGTACACCTGGGGGCACTTGTTATGTTCCAGGAAGAGTGGAGCATTTCTTAAGAATGGAACCAAAGATTTCACACAATCACTCACTTGCAGCAATGTTGCTAGAGTTAAGTACAGGAGTCTAAGTACTAGGCAGATAAAAATTATATTGCTTAAACTCTTGTGCTGCTTAGAAATCTTAGACTACATTTATGATCAGAACCATGAGTTACTAATCATAATTTAGGATTCAAAAATATCATTAAGAAGACAGATCCAAAGAATACCCGGGATGTATAATAAAGTATAGCAGGATGAGTGCAAAAGCCCAAAGCTAGCCTGGAACACCAGAAAGGGTGCTGGAAGCAATACAGAAGTGTTAGTATCGTCGTTAAGTTAGTTATCTCTACTAAAAAGCTCTAGCAAAATACCAGGCTTCTTAGCCCACAGGACTGGGGCATCTCAAAGTTCTAGAGTGGGTTCCAATTTAGTCTTTCTTTATGATACTGCATTTCAGCAGATCCTTGTGTCACCTTGTTTCTACTAGGCTTGGAGCCTCTACATGGTATAAGCATGGCCTCTGTTATTTAAGTTATTCAGAGACAGAGTGACGTACTGAAAATTGTAGATCAAATAAAAGTATCCTTATATAGAAAACAACATCCTTTTTTTTTCGGTTTTGCACTATTATGGTATTATTCATCATCATCATCATCATCATCATCATGGCTAGGCTTCGCGAACGAAGATTTGTGAAGGACTCTACCCACGCTTGCTACAAGCGCGCTGATGGCTAAAAAGGCCAATGCGAGATAGACACGTCCGGTTGCAAAAGGCACAGCAGAATGGCTCCCCAGGTGGTACTGAAAGGACACGGTTCTTTCTGCGTTGCCTTTTCTATGGTATTATTATTTGCTTTTTATTTCCCGTGTATATACTTAAGGGTCAGGGACTTCAAGTCCATTTAAAATTTAGACTTTATCATCTTTCTAAGAACACAATCTAATATGACTTATAACTGAAATTAAGATATATACACAACTGCAATTGGCTGGCTGCTTTTCTCAATCAGTTGTCAATTAAAGCAGAAAATAAAAGAAGCACATCAAGAAAAAAATCCCTTTTCATGAACTTTCTATAATTTATTTGGTTCTCTTAGTCCATTTCTCATGGAGTTGTCAGTTGTAAACTAGTCTATACTTGATGACAGATAGAATTTATTATATGGAAATGCCATTAATAATGAATGCACGTAAAATAAAAAGTTTATTTTAAAACATTCTGGCTTAAACCCATGAACAGCTAAACTTGTGATTTGATAAGTAACTTCAGCTTTAATCACAGTGTTTGATAAATTATTGCATTATCAATACAAGCAGTTATATATTACAATACTACTATATCCTAAGCAGGATATAACTCCATGTAGGGTCTCTACTGTAAATAGAATGAGTACTGAAAACCTCATTGCTAGTGAAATTTTAGCTGTGATCAATTTATGATTCCTTTAATTGTAAAAAATTCTTACTACACTTTGCTCAGATTATGTTAGAAATACATATATTGAAATATGTTTTTATTTTTTTAAAAAAGAAGGCTGATGGTCTTGCAACGCTTCCAATACATACCTATAGTGAAACTTGAATCTTGCATAATATCATGATATGTGCAATATACTCAGCTAATCATCACCTACCTGAAATTCTTTCCTATTTTTTTTAATACGGGTACAGTGTAGGCTTTCTCAGCATCTCAGCATCTCTGGCCTATTTTTCTTCAAATCAACTACTTATTCTGCCAATGAAACATTCCCCCAGCATTATCTTCTGCCTTCTGTATATTTTCTATATTAGCCATTTCCTACAGAACATAATTTCTTCTCTCCTTGCCTCAAACTGACTACTCCTATTTGTTTTGGAGGTCTCATACATCTGGATACTCCTTATTTATTTCAAATGTTAGCTTAGGCAATTTTCTTTTCTTATTTAGGCAAGTTACAAAGGATCAATCAAGAAAGAAAAGTTTTAATCACATTGAAAAAGACCGTACCTGAAAATCCTGTAACAAATAAGTATCCTCTACAGGTTACTGGAAGTTAGTACTTACATAATGTTTTATATCTATAGCCATCTATATCTATCGATCTAAATCATCTGAATTTGTATTTATATGATTAGTCAGAAAAGCATTTTTTCTCTCTCTTAAAGACTGAGAAATTAATTATAAAATGATCACTCAGATGGGTGAGTTGCAGAACTCAGACACTCGTGGTATGCATTGACCTCACAGACTGTCACCTCTTTACAAGGCCAAACGTGAGCTAGTTAGCACAGGCATAACTAAACAGATTTCCTCTGTCTGTGAATTCCTTCTGCTTCTGAAAGAAATATTTATGACTATGCTCCAGGAAATAATTCTTCTATAATTTCTGAATGTAAAATTACTTTAGCAAATTTACATTTTATTAATTGATAACATATGTTGCAATTTTTATCTTCATAACTATTAAATACCTTGACAAAAAACATTTTTCCTCTGTAACCACAGCATCCCAGCAACTGTTTTCATATATCTTGAAAACACCTCTATTGTCTCTGAAAATTTATTTTGCATCAGTCCTGTTACATGGTACAGGCTGTTTACCTTTGATTTTTGTTTTCTTTGGTAGCACCTCTAGAACAAGGAGTCCATTTCAGGAGTGTGAAAGTGTGAAATGTTGTGGTACTGAAAGGGAGTCATATATTTTATATTGATATTAATATGCAATAAATTCCTTACATGCTGTGGATATTGTTGCCTCTGGCTCCACATACTCAACAGGATACTTCTGAACTGCCAGGTCCATTCAGGATGGCAAATACTTTAGCTCAGTCTGGGCTAAGAATACAACTGAATACCTTGTGTTGGCATATTGGGCTGCAAAAACCAGTGAAATTTGGGTATTACATAGAAATATTTATTTCTAAGCCTTTTCACACTACACTCATAAAAGCAAGAAAATTGTCAAGTCTTATACACAACTATCCTGAGGCAGTAGATTTTTGTAATAATTTCAAGAGGTATTAGATATCATCCAAAAAATTTAACACGTATCATCCCTGGAGTTCTCGTTGACTGAAGAGACCCCAGCATGGCTTAAGAGCCATCAGCATTTGTATGGCCAAAAATCTCAGAGATGTTTGGGAAATCAATGCATGTTCTGGTAACACGAGTATTTCCACACTTTTAGGCCAATGAAACATGAAAAACATTTTGATGCTATGGAAGAGGGGAAAAGCTTGTAATATTGTGACAAAGCAGTTCACCCTTACCAATACACAATCTTCAGCCTATAGCGCTAGTGACATGTACAATAGATAACAAAATAGAGGACCACTCTTGTAGCCAGGAAGCACTGCAGGTGCTCGCCAGTTCTTACATCTGGCAAATCAGATCTACATGGAGGCATAAAGAGTGAGAAAATTAACGTGCTGGTGAAAGAGATAAAAAAAGCTCCACTATATTCAATACTTCACCTATGCCTAGGCAGGCTAGTTCTAACTTGAAATAATAGAGTTTAGATCAATATACTCTTATAGCTAGGGAAGAGAGTTTAAATCGTTTACAGCTAGATATTTTTATCATATCAGCCAGTTAAGAGTCTCCTTTTTAGATGGCCTAGAGCTAGAAAAGTGAGATTCTTACCCTTCCATTATGATTTGTTCACTTTGTTATATAAATATAGGATGCTTTTTCAGAACTGTCTACACTAGACTCAACCATAATGCACACTGATACTCTGTTACTTGTTCCTATTCACTGTAGAGTCTTCAGAATCATAAAAAAATAGCTGATATTTTTCTGATTTGTTTTGCTAAATACTATGCTTTTACAAAGAAAGTAACATAATTGGCATTAATAGTACTTTAGTTTATGTCTTTTTTTAAGAGAGTGCATTATGTTTGTTGTGAAGTGAGAATCATGAGAACGATGAGAACTGCATCACAGGTCTATTCAAGAAGTTACCTTACTGGTTATTAAAAAAAAAAAAAATCTCACAACTTCATATTTATTATGGTACACAAGGATCATCTATTCCTGAAAGATTTCCTGATTTTGAAGGCATCCAACCCACTAGAGAAAAAATGACAGATGATCTTGCATCTGATATATTTTTTAAAAAAAGTGTAAATAAAGTTCAAAAGACATCATGACTGAAATAAAAAATCTGAAAGATTAGGTACTGCATCGTGGTGCAACTGATCAAGCATGCAACAAATAAAAAGCCTCAAATCTGCAGTGATTTCTGAAACACCACATATGGGATATAGCACAAGTACAAGTGAGAGAGCATAACTGAAACTCTATGAAGCATGATGGTTATCAAAAATTGCTGGTATGTGCACAAGCAATCTAACTTCCAGGCTTTCTGCAGCTAACCCAGCTCAAAGAAGCTTTAAGGAAAAATATAAGAAAGAATTGTAATACTTGTGGTTTTCACTTTAACAGGAAACTGAATTGCCAATTCCTTATTATATAAAAGATTTTTACCCTGCTTTCATGAAGGAACAGGCAAGTAATAGAGTTTAATGATGCCATTTTATGACAGCTAAGAACCTTATCTATTCTGGAGTGAGCACATGCTACAATGAACTATCCATAACTTACAAGAATTTCCAAGTAATACAGGTTTTGAACTGAACCCATGATAGCCCCAGCAATTTCATTAAAAACATCTAGTTTCCACATTTTAACATGTAAAGATCAGATAAAGGATGATCTACTATGCAGCCAAAAAACTTCAACTCACTGTAAGTGGAAGTATGACAGGGAAGCTTGCTGTCCTGGGTTTCTGCCAGATTCCTGCATGCTGTTCCAAAATCTAAGTGACTGCACAAATTAATGGAATGATCAAATACAGAGAAGGAGAAAAGTTAATGGGTCAGATTTACAGAATGAAAGGCAGAGGAGGCTCATAATCCATGCCTACTGCCTTGCCATGGATCAATCAAACATGGTTGGGAGGAATCATGAGGCAATTGGTTTAAAAAAACTGTATGTTCACTGGAAAAGAGTCCAAAGCAAGCAGAGAAGAAAAAGAGGATAATTAATCATTTATTAAGCACACATTTATTCAACCACACAAAGGACCTGTAGACAAACACTGTGATTATAAAAAGCTAAGCATAAGAGAAAATCCTGGTTTTGCTATGTGCAAGAAGGCTCTCTATTCAGTAAACATGAGCATTTAAAGACTTTTGAGTTGTAGTACTACCATATCCAAATCACTTAGCAGATGTGACAGTGGAAGAGAAGGAAATCTGCACCTTTCTTGAACAGAATATGGAGTCCGGGTGGAATACCCTTGCATATTTCAAGGATGACTAGATGCCTATATTTATAGAACTGAATCAGAGCTGGAATGTCTTCACTGGCTTCAGTGAAGCCAGGATTTAATGCCAGCAACGATGAGAGACCAAGAGAATAGGCTAGGCTTTACTTAGGAATCCCAGTGACCAAAATGTAACAACTTAAGGGGATCAATTAAATTTGTTGTTTTCACCCTCCCTCTTTCCCTAACAACAGGAAAAACATTGATGCTCCCATGGTTAAGAACACCAAACCAGACACTAACGTCAGACTCTGAGAAACACTAGAAGATCCTCTATCTATTCAACACTTCAATCGTTTGGTTCCCCCACATGATAGCCCTTTTGTAAGTGGAAGGAAGGAATAAAGGGAAAGTGATAGTATCACATGCCTTTTGCATAATTCTTATAGCTCTCAAACACCTTCATTTTAGACAACAACATTTTTTAGTAGAACACCTCCAATGCCATTAAGAAGTGTCTCAAGATGTTAGGTCAAATATAACATAAAAGGGTAAGAGCCCTTTCCAGACAGGAAAGTAAGAGCATAGGATCAAAAATCAGGCAAACAACAAGGTTGGCTGCAAGGGCCAGAATTTCAGATCTTTTGGTCCTTCATGACAGTCCAGCCTCTTCAGTTAAGCACTACAGCTACCGCACATCTCTTTGGCAGGAGACAGGCTCTTATCTCACAGTGCAGGGTGTTTCTGTGTATGCACAGATGACTACTCTATGTAATTAACTGAAACGTCTCACTTAAAAAATTACATATTGCTGGGAAGAAGGCAATCAGAGTTGTCTAGGTTGGACATCTAGGCTACATCTATATTGTTATAATTGAATGTACCTAGGAACACTCCTGAGCACTGAGTCCAGGAGCGCTGATACAGAGCAAGTGCATCTATGCCAGGGAAGTCTCAGATTTCAAAGCAGGGTGAATGTAACCAGCCTGCCTGCTGGATTTATTTTGGCTTCCAAAGCATGCTCAGTAATTGCTGTGGAAAGAATTACTTAAAAAAAAAGCCAAAAGCTAACCATGGGCAATTGTTAAAAACAAACACTAGTGACAGCCAGGGGCTAAGAAGATTCCTAGATATCCATTTTGGTAAAACTGTAGCATAAAAATCCACTCAAGCCACAATTTTGGTGGATGTAACAGGACTGGTCCAAAGACTTTTTGGTGAGTGTTCACGTCTGTGACAGTAATCTTCCTTAACACACCTAACCAACAACAAGACCATACAGCAAGAAAAATGCAGCATGAAATTGTGAATATGACAGTGAGGCATAAAAAGCAAAATCACCTACACAGCCTCTGTGTGCTTATTTGCCTCACTAACCCACACTATGGGATTTATACCATGAGCGTAACCCAGACAAACAGTATTATTTCACATCCAGTTTCATCAAGGAACTGAGATTTTTGACTGAGTCTCTATGTTTGCAAAACTGTATGCTGGTGTAATAATATTTGCTCAAATCCTCATAAACAGTATTTTCTGTGTATTTTATTACAGAAAACTGAAAACCTTCTTGTACATGAATATGTGTGTTTGGAGGATAGGATAAGGAAAAAATCACAAAGATTTAACCAATTAAAAAGAAAATTTGAACAAAAAGATGACATAAGAAAATACCAGGCCCAGTCAGTGTAGTTTTATGAAAGGCAGGTCCTGTTTGACCAACATAATCTCCTTCTATGACAAGGTGACCTGCTTAGTGGATGAGCGAAAAGCTGTGGATGTTGTCTACATAGACTTCAGTAAAGCCTTTGACACTTCCTCCCAACACATTCTCCTGAAGAAGCTGGCTGCTCATGGCTTGGACAGGTGGTTTTCTGGGTTAAAAACTGGCTGGATGTCAGGGCCCAGAGAGTGGTGGTTAACAGAACTAAATCCATCTGGCGGCTGGTCAGTAGTGGTCTTCAAGACTTGTCTTTATCTAGTAGTCTTGAGATTTGTCCTGTTTAACATCTTAATTGAACTCTGGATGAGTGCTTCCTCAGCTACCAAGTTAGGTGTTAGTGTTGATCTGCTGGAGGGTAGGAAGACTTAGCTCAGTTGCTTAGAGCATGGTGCTAATAACACCATGGTTGTAAGTTCAGTCTCTGTACAGGATATTCACTTAAGAGCTGGATTTGATGATCCTCGTGGGTCCCTTTCAGCTTAGAAGATTCTGTGATTCTGTGAAGACTCTGGACATGCTGGATCAATGGGCCAAGGACAACTGAATGAGATTCAACAAGGTGAAGTGCTGGCTCCTGCACTTCTGTCACGACAACCCCATACAGTGCTACAGGCTGGGGGCAGAGTGGCTGGAAAGCTGCCCAGGGGAAAAGGACTTGGGAGTGCTGATCAACAGCAGATGAACGTAAGCCAGCAGTGTGTCCAGGTGGCCAAGAAGGCCAATGGCACCCTTTCTTGTACTAGGAATAGTGGGGCCAGCAGGACGAGGGCAGTAATTGTCCCCCTGTACTCAGCACTGGTGAAGCTGCACCTTGAGTACTGTGTTCAGTTTTGGGCCTCTCATGTCAAAAATTACACTGAGGTGCTGGAGAGTGTCCAGAGAAGGGCAACAAAGCTGGTGAAGGGTCTAGGAAAGATGTCCTGTGAGGAACGGATGAGGGAACTGGCCTTAAATTGGATCAGAGGAGGGTCAGATTAGATATTAGAAAAAATGTTTTCACTGCAAGAGTGGTCAGGCATTGGAACAAGTTGCTCAGGGAGGTGGTGGATTTACCATCTCTGGAAGTGTTTAAGAGGCATCTGAATGTGGTTCTTGGGGATATGGGTTCTTGGGGATATATTTAGGGGTGATTATGGTGGTGCTGGATTAACAGTTGGACTAGATGATCTTGAATGTCTCTTCTAACCTTTATGATTCTGTGATTCATCAAAATTTCTGAATTTCTGGAATATAAGCAAGTTTCCTGAGGGGCACCCTTCCTTCACACATTCTATTTTTTGTATTAAATTTCTGACTCGTGATCACTCATATGATGGCACTGAATATGTGATTGAAAGATCATTGGATTTTTCCTAACAACATAGCTAATTATTAGAAACTCAGTTCCAATAGAATGATCTGATTTTGGAATGGTCTAAATAAAATAAACTAAAAAATACAGAACATTTGTATCTTAATTTTGACTTATGCCCAGATATTCTAAGAAGCTCATGTGGAAAACAATGTAAATATATATACCAGCAGTAAATAATTTATCTGTCCAGAGAAAGAGTTAAGAGATCTAAATAGCCAGAATACAACTCATGATGAGAAATTCAGATGGCTGTAATAATGAATATACTATTTAGATAATATATACCCTTAGAAAGTATATTTAGAGAACATTTTACACTTCTAAAACCTGTATTAACATTAGCTAAAGTATTCTCACTGAACTGATAGAATGTAGGTAGGTAATATGCTTATTAGGAACAAAATAAATGGTACAATTGAGACTCGTAGAGTTGGTTTGGCTGAGTTTCCACAGCAAGAAGAGTAAGAATCACAATTTGGTCTGTGCTACTGCATCCCTCAATAAGGTTGGTCTGACAACATCTACAGGCCCAAGGTGGCTTGTGAAATTTTCCCTTTGCTTCTGGAAGGGCTGGATCCATAGAGTTAACCTCCAGGCAGAAAGCCAATTAACTCACAGCAGTTCAACGTCTCATTAGGCCTCTGTGATTTCAAAGTACATCTGAAAAAAAACCACCAGAGGCTCAATTCCAAAGAATTGGGCAAGGCCAAGATTTAACTGGGTTAAATCATTTGACTCATTTTTCCTCAAGATATTTCCTCAGATCTTTAGTTTTGGTCAGCTGTGACTGACCACATCAGGCTGCTGATGATGTTGTCCTCAGCCAACCAGCAGGAGCACCTTGTGTTTCTCACAGAACAAGCACAATCATTTCTACAAAGCACTGAGTATTTACCAGGTCTTGAACTGTACAAGTACAAACCGTTTTTCTGAGCATGAGTCACTCAGAGGGAGGTCAAATAAGCAGCTTGGCTGAATGATCAGAAAGCTAAGTGACACAAATTCAGGAAGCCTTAAAGAAAAGTAGCTTTGAAATGATAAGTACTGCAGTATTTATTAAATCTCCTGAGAACCAAGATAAACATATTTAAGAAAATGGAAAAGCTATCTATGTGTTCAAGAGGCAGGTGATTTCCAATGCCTAAGGGTGTTTCCTTTCTTCTAGGTGGCCAGATGAGCATGCCGCACTTGAGACTGGTTTCCCATGTCCAACCATAAACCCACCAACTCACAAACCCCTCACTCCTTTTTCAGAATGCAAAGGCAGCTTTAACATAGAAGAAATAGATATTTGGGATCAAAGAACTGGAGAAAATTTCACAGTTCCATAGACACAAATGATTTCTTGGGAAAAGAAATGCAGTGATGACCTTGCTTATTAAACATAAATTACAAAACCAAAAATCATCAGTAATTTGACAACATTTATACACATTAGAACTTTTAACCTTCAGTTCACCAGACAGGAGAAGATCGCATGCTTATGAAGCTTCCTTGATTTGCTGCAAGATTGTTTCATGCTTAAAACATGATGTCTGCTTTGGCATGTAGAAAACATTGATAAAATGTAAGGAAATCACAAGAAATAATCCCTGGCCAATCCTGATTTTGTTATTAACAGCACAACAGAGCTCCTAGAGTGGCTCTCGGACAGCTGATGGTATATATACTCTTTCATAAATTCTTTTCCTTAGTGGAGTCTTGCATGGCAACATTATGTCCCTCCCAAAACTGTATTTTGAGGGACTGTAAAATAACTCTGAAAATACACAAAAATCTTAGAGGTACCTTAGTGTATGTATGTATAGAAATATTTCATTATAAATTATCACTATTCAAAACAATGAGAAGGTTGCCACTGTAAACTCATTTCTGTACTAATTCTACACCATGTAATTATCTCTCCAAATATAGCAACTAACAGCAGGTATTTAAAATTGTCATTAAAATAGTATATCTGCTTTTGGAGATAGAAAGAATCCCTTGTAAACAATGATCAACAACACACACCACGTGATATACTCTGCCTTGTCACAGAATAGCAATGCCATAAAATATGCTCTTCTTTTAAAGATCTTAAATGTGGGTTTTTTTGCTATGATTTTCTTCCAAAGTAGAATTTCCAAAGAGGGTTTTTAGATATGTTTGCATAACAGCTGTATGTTCATGATACACTTATAAGAAGCCAATAAACTTATCTGTCCAGGAAACATTTTGTCTATTCCCTGAAAAAGCTCAAGTAAACAACATCAACAGCAACAAAAGCACTGACATAAAAAGCCAGCAAAGACAAAAATATGTTCAGGGAAAAAAAAACAAAAATCAACATTTTAAAACTAGATTTGAAAATAAATTTAGATTTTAGGAAGTTAGTGAAGTAACTAAAGAAGCAGGACCTATGATAATGGATGTAGGGGTTATATTTTATTAGCTGTAGTTCTACAAGCAATCACATATTTGTAAACTGAGTTACACGTGTGCAGGGCAGGTGCCTGCACAAAGTGGATTACTTGGGATAGTTAGAATTGCAGAATACTTCAACCATTTAAATAGATGCTTAAAGAGTCAATTTTTAATTCTTGCTCACTAGCTTAGCAGCACCAGCAAGAATGTAAGAAGTGTTTATATTTCAGGAGCTATATGATTTTATGCCTTAATTTCCTTAATTCAGGATTAATGCAGGACCTATTCTCAATTTTCTCTCTGATTCCTAGTTCAAATTGCCTGACCCTTTCAGCTGTTGCAGAGTTGAACTTGCTAGAGGAGTTTATGGAGAAGCCAGAGAATTCTCTTGTTCCTCTCTCACTAAAAAGAGACCTAAACTGTCAGTAAGTGGATGACAAGCTACAGGTTGGCACTTATCCTTACTTTGGAAACAAGAAACAATGGAAGTCCAGCCTGAGAGCCCAGAACTCACATTGCCTTTCCTAAGGTTCAGTCTGGTTGCGAGATTTGCAGTGCCATCTATTGTATGAGGGAGTTCTGCAGACTTTTCTCCAAAGTGTGCAGGAAGTTGTACAGAAGGGAAGTCTCTTAAGGATGCAACTTAACAACCAGAGTAATTGGTAGAAGAGTATTTAGAGACGTTTTAGGAGTTGCTTGAATGTTCTTTTTGGAAAATATTAAGTAGATACATATTTAAACAAATCATAGCAAAATTCTTCTGCATCAGTCTTCCTTTCAAGAAATGTTTTGAGAATAATCTGGGTGGTTTCTTTAATTAAAATGAACCTGTGTTTATATCATTATTAACTTTTCTGTCTAACAGTTTTCTTCAATTTGAAAAATATAAAAAATTCTTAAAATGTTAATTGCTGTTAATGACTATTAAAAGTAGTTAGCCTAAGCAATCAAACCATTTTATAAAAATTAATTCCTTCATATCCATTTCAGTAGAAAGCACTGTTCACGTAAAAATATGACTACTATTGTTTCCTTAATTAACTTACATTTTCAAGCTTATTGCACGTAAAACTGATGACAAAGAGAGAAACAAGTTTCATCAGCATTCTGCCATCACCTACATCCTCCTCTGCTTAGGCCACTCTCTACAATCTGCTTTGTCAGCTTCTAGTTTACAAAATTTCGACCTAATAGTGAAAACAAGAAACACATCAATTGTCATTTAACTCAAAAGGCAAAATAGGACCTAGGAATTATAACCACTCTATTTCTATTTAACTATGGAAATACAAAACAGAAGAGTAGGAGAATCTTCTCAGTAGGACAATCTCTCAGGGCAGAATAAACAAACCTAAAGTCTCCAAGAAATTATTCATAAACCTCTTGTAAAAAACTTACCCCCTTGTAAATTACATTTACCTTGTGAATAATATCCTCTGTTCCTAATCTTTTTTTCACTAACCCCAAAAATCCTTACCTCCACCGTCCAAGGAGGCATGGTGAATAAACAAAAGCACTGTCTCTGGATATGCATAGGTAGCACTCACATACTATGTTAATACACAACTTGATGAAACAACAAGATTAGAGAAAGACATATTCATAACTTTATATTTGTCTGACTTCCAAAATATTGTCTTTCAACTGGCAGGTAAAATGTGACCTTTCAGTCAAAAGAATTCATTTTTGCTTTCATACTTACTAGACTAATACCATGAATTTTTAAATATTGTTTCATCACAACTGAACAGCAGTGTGCTAACATAAAACTGAAAAGAGATTCTCCCATTTTCTTCAACAGTCATGGGAACCATAGCCATCCTTCCTAGCTGTGCCAGTCAGATGGAGTAGAGGAAGAGGAAATTCCCTTAGAAGACAGTTTGACCAAAGCTGGAGCAGAGCTGGTTTTCTGGACAAGGACAGACATTACATAAAAGAGGACTGTGGAAATGACTGCAGTGGCCAATTAGTTTCACAACATCATTGAAAAGGAAGTGTAAATATGGATAGAACACATGGTTCAATACTTTCGTGTCCTGATTTCATCTGGAATACAGTTCATTTTCTTCACTGTAGCTGGTACAGTGCTGTGTTTTGGAATTTAGTATGAGAATAATGTTGATACCATACTGATCTTTTGGTTGTTTCTAAGTGTTTACCCTATGTCAAGGACTTTTCAGTGTTTCATGCTCTGCCAGTAAGGAGCTGCACAAAAAAATGGGAGAGAGCATAGCTGGGACAACTGACCCAAACTGGCCAAAGGGATTTTCCATCCATGCTGGGGGGAGTTACCTGAAAGAGAGGGCCAATCATGGCTTGGGGCCAGTCTGGCCATCAGTGGTGAGCAGTTGTATTGTGCATCACTTTTCTTGGGTTTTACTTAACTCTCTCTCTCTTTTTTTTTTTTAATTATAATTATTATTATTAGTAATAGTGTTATTGTTGTTATTATCTTTTTTTAATTATTATTAAACTGTTCTTATCTGAATCTACGAGTTCTATTTTCTTTTCTTTCCTGTTTCTCCACTCCATCTCATTGGTGGGGCCACAAAGGGTTGAGATAACCATGACATTCAGGAATAAGACAATCTTAAAATCTATCACTTAAAATGCTGATTCAGATTCTATATGGACAGCTCAAGTTCCCATTCGTAAGACAAATACTGCAGATAAGCTAAATAAAGTATATGTAGCAGTGCTGGTTTGCCTTTAAACAATTTTTTACCTAATATTTGTCATAAATTTTGTCCTTTTGTAAATATTAAAATTCCTAATCCTCTGCTTCCATTCCAACTGATTATTGAACTCTCAAGCTTGGACTCTAAGATAAAATATATGTAAAAATATATGCAAAATATATGCAAAAAAGTCTAGACTTTATTTAGAAATTACTACAAGTTTGGTAGTTTGTCTGAAAGAGGTAATTGGTGACAGCCAACACGGTACAAAGGACAAATTGTGCCTGAGAAATTTGATGGCCTTCTATGATGGAGTTACAGTATTGGTGGATGATGGAAGAGCAATCCATCTGGATTTCTGCAAAGCATTTGACACTGTCCCACACAATATCATTGTCTCTAACCTGGAGAGACATGAATTTGATGGATGGACCACTTGGTGGATAAGGAATTGGCTGGACGGTCACACTCAAAGAGTTGTGGTCAATGGATCCATATGCAAGTAGAGACTAGTGATGAGTGGAGCTCTTCAGGGGCTGATATGAGACGAACACTGTTTAACATCTTTGTTGGAGACATGAACAGTGGTATTGAGCACATACACACTGAGTTTGCCAACTACACCAAACTGTGTGGTGCAGTTGACACACTGGCAAGAAGGGATGCCTACACAAGGGACCGTGCAAAACTCGTGAAGTTCATCAAGGCCATGTGCAAGATCCTGCATCTTTTTGGGACAGTCCTGATCACAAATACAGGCTGGGTAGAGAATGGATTGAGAGCAGCTCTGAGAAGAAGGACTTTGGGGGCTGGCCAATGAGAAACTCAACATGACCCAGCAACATGTGCTTGAATCCCAGAAAACCAACTGCATCAAAAGCAGTGTGGCCAGCAATGTGGTAGGTGATTCTTCCCCTCTGCTACTCTCTGCTGAGACCCCACTCGGAGTACTGCATCAAGGTATGTAGTTCCCCAACATAAGAAGGACATTGATTATCTTTGTGACCCTCCTCTGGACTTGCACCAACAGGTCAAAGGGCTACAGCACCTCTCCTGTGAAGACAGGTTTGTTCAGCCTGGAGAAAGGAAGGCTCCAGGGATACCTTAGAGCAGCTATTCAGTACTTAAAGCCTGAAAGAAAGCTGGAGTGGGATTTTTTACAAGGACAAGGGGTAATGGCTTTAAAACGAAAGAGGATAGGTTTATAAAAGATGTTAGGAAGAAACTATTAGAATCATAGAATTTTAGAATTATTAAGGTTGGAAAAGACCACTAAGATCATCAAGTCCAACCTTTGACCTAATACTGCCAAGTCCACCACTAAACCATGTCCCTAAATGCATTATCTACACATCTTTTGAACACTTTCATAGACAGTGATTCAACCACTAATTTGGGCAGCCTGTTCCAATGCCTGACCACACTTTCAGTGAAAACATCTTGCCTAATATTCAATCTAAACCTTCCCTGGAAGAACTTCAGGCTATTTTCTCTTGTCCTCTCACTTGTTGCCTGAGAAAAGAGACTGATCCCCACCTGTCTACAATCTCCTTTCAGGTAGTTGTAGAGAGCAACAAAATCTTCCCTGAGCCTTCTTTCCTCTAGTCGAAACAACCCCAGCTCCCTCAGCCACTACTCATAAGAGTTGTGCTCCAGATACTTCATCAGCTTTGTNCTTCATCAGCTTTGTTGCCCTTCTCTGGACAGACTCTAACACCTCAATGTCTTTCTTGCAGCAAGGGGCACAGAACTGAACGTAGGATTTGTGGTGTGGTCTCATCAGTGCCGAGTACAGGGGGACAATCACTGCCCTAGTCCTGCTGGCCACACTATTGCTGATAGCCAGGATTCCATTGGCTGCCTTGGCCACCTGGGCACA
>VZRE01005598.1:0-27941 GCA_013396775.1 Cephalopterus ornatus | reverse complement strand
TGCCCGCACAGAAGTAGCTCTGCAACGTTATTCCTTCTCCCACCACAAGGAAAAAAGGTTGTCAAGCAGTGGAACAGGCTGCACAGGCAAGTGATGGCGTTGCCACTCCAGAGACAATGAAATATGCATAGGTGTGACCCTTAGGGACATGGTTTAGTGGTGGGCTCGGAAATGCTGAGTTACTTGTTGGACTAAATGATTTTAGAGGTCTTTTTCAACCTAAATGATTCTAGGAGTCTAGGTTTCTATGAAGTAAACCAAGGGCTCCGAAACATAGCTTAGTGGGTCCCTGAACTTCCCTTTTCTGGAGGGTGGAAGGATACCTGGGGAAACAAGCACTATTCACTCTTTCCTAAGCATTTGCTGTGATCTGCTGTTAAACACAGGACCCTGGGACAGCTGCATCTTTTGATATCCAAACAGACAGTCTCATCTTCTTACATTTTGATCTTACAAGCTTGAAGGGCTTTAATTTAGTGCTTTGAGTGCCTGTAGAGGCCAACACATACTCACTTCTATATATGTGTGTGTATATAGATATATATACACTGAAGGTATTAAAAATTCACATGTACTCCATATACATTGGAAACACCACTGGAATGCTAACTAAAAAAATAGAAGCTCACTGGCTTAGTACATCTCCCTTTACATTCAAAATACAAGAAAAATAATGGGAAAATTAAATAAATCTATCTGTTATCAACACCCTCTGCAGTATGTGGTAAACTGCAAAAAATAACACTCAGCTGCAATAACAGTTGAAAGCTTAGTGAGCCAAACAGACTTTGATAGTAAAATTCCTTACCTTCAATCCTGCACGACGAAAGAGTGTGTCCCTTCATATTCTACTAATACTGGGGTCATTTTAATTGATCCTTTTGTAAAAAAGTTCTCTGTAGTAAAATGCAACGAACTTCTTTTGAGAATTCCGACAGCAGCATAAACATTGGGGAAAACAAAAGGATCTATGCTCATTTAGAAAAATATAACAGTATATTGATGCAGCGAGAGAGCAGTTTAGCACTACTAATAATGAAAAGCCAAAATTAAAGCACTAGACAGAAAATTAAAGATATGGGAAGTTAAATTTGCAAATGTAACATAAATGGAGGAAAGTTAGCATACAATTAGAGTTTCTAATTTCTCTTTAAATGTCTCTCAGGTTGCATACCAGGCAATTAGATTTCGTTGGGCTTCAATTTGCTGTTGGGAACAGTTCAAAGTGTAAGACTTTGGGAATAGTAAAGGGAATTATGTTTTTTTAATTAATATGCTGAAAGTTACTGTAATGTGAACACAGATTTCCAGCTACAAAGAAAATTATGCTAGCCCTTCTTTAAAGAAATGTTATTCATAGATCAAGGTTCCCTTGAAGTACAGTTCTGTAAAACAATATAGCTACATATTAAATGCTGGAAAGAAATTCTGAAAACAAAAGAAAACAAACTAACAGCAAAACAATAACAAACAAGGAAAAAATATGAAACACGTAGCATATTTTTACCACTAAATAGCGCTGAAGAACCAGAAAATGAACTAGTATTTTTCTCCTATTAATTCATGGTAGCCTTCCATAGTCAGACAGGTATGAGCATTCCCAGACACCTAAATTCTAATTAGTAGTTGTAACTACTAAATTACAAATTACACAAAATCTGATTGCCTTTCACCGATAAAAGTAAGTTCATATGAAAAACATGCATCAGTTGCATTGTGCCCAGGAAGAAATGAAGTAAACATTCAAAAGTTTGGCTTTTTCTATTCTTAAGGCTCATTGCAGAATTTAGAATCTATGAAATTGTCCTTGCTTTCAAGAAAAGAATGACAAAAAGAGCTTAGGCATTTCATCCACACCAAACTTTTTAAAGTATTTATTTTTATTCATATTAGCATTATTAAGTGGGGAAGAACATCACTCACACTGATGTAAGTCAATATTAGTGGTCAAGAACTAAGATCTTTCCTTCTAGAAAAAAATAACATGCTATTAAATTCTTTTACTTTTTTTTTTTTTGCTGAAAAGAAGAAACAAATCCTAAACCATCTACCTAAAAATTAAATTTCATGGCTTACTTGAGACATTGTGGCTTCCCTACAAATCATCAGATAAGGTATTAGAGAGCTGGTCTGAGAAATAGAAAGATATTAGCCCAGGAAATATGATTTTGCCATCAGTAGTGAAAAAAACATATGTTTGTATTGATCCAATTGGGGTAAGTGTCGAGCAAGATGACTACCTGGGGCTAGGGGAGGCTGTTGGGATACTTTGTCTAACAGAGAGCTGATTTTTTTTCCATTGTGCAGTCAGAATGGTTACCACTTCTGAGTTCCAGTTGGTCTGTTTGATTCAGGTTCAAATTAAGCCTACAAACTCAAAGTAAAAAAAGCCATAATAACATAATTTAAAAGCACTCAGTCCAACATTTGAAAATACTGTTCAATTTCTGTTCTAACTTCTATTGAAGAATCTCAAATTATATAAAAAACCATAAATTAATTAAGCGACTGATGATAAGGTATAGATCATAAGTAGTAATTATTTTTGTAAGTATAAGAAGATGATTTTTGATCTTTTTTTTTCAGTACAAGACATCCTTCCTTTCCAAAGCTCTATGAACTCAATCTTGAGAAGATCCACTAATTAGAGTATTGCTGTTTTACTATTCTTGGATAACTGGAAAATGTGACAAATACATTGTCTTTTAAAAACAGAAGAATGTAGTCAGAGGAAGAAGTAAGGTTGCCAAATACAGTACTGAACAAGAGAAAATTAATTCAACTTATCAAAATTATATAAGAATAACACATCCATTTACCTTGCAATTTTCTCATCTGAAATGTAGCATGGATAATTAGCTGAGAAAGCAGTGTGTTGTATTATCTACGTCATTGTGTCTTGGGATAACAATTCAGTATTACAGTTTTGACCAATGTTATAAGAAGACTTCCATAACACCATTTTTAAAAATGTAATCCTAAAGGAGGTATGTGAAAGGAAAAGATAGGGAGGAGGTTTTTAATTTGTTTCATCTCTTCCATAATACGTTTTCCTGTATACCTTTCTGCAAAGGAGGGATTTGGCACATGATACAAGGGTTCAGTGGGAAATCCTGGATTTTGAACTCATTAAAAAAAAAAAAAAAAGATACACTGTGTATTTCAGGTGTCATAAGCAGTCAGCAACTTCTCTTTCAGCCCTCAAATCATACTCTTTCTGCCCTCAAATCATAGTCTTTCCTAAATATATACAAATTGAGCATTCATAAATTATAAACAAATACATCATACTCTTATAGATAATTTAGTGTACAGAATTACTGTAAATCAGTAAAAAAAATGACATTTCAGATCATGCCACCCCTGAATGCTTATAAATTAGGCTAAGGAACACTTAGTACTCTAAGGAGGTCAGTATGATAGACACTGCCAACGAATTCCTGTCAGGTTCAACTCCAGGCAAAATGAAGTTAAAACTGCCATTTCTTTCTAAAATCAAGCTTGAGTAGACAGAGAAACCTCATGGCTACTGCCTGTATGTTTGAGTTCCAGTATTCATCTTGTTTCTAAGATGAGCACCCTTACCGAAAGGCTATGGGCTGATTACCAAGAGAGAAGAAATAAGTTGATTCCCTCTAAGTTATTCTACTGTGCAGAAATTAATTCAAGCTTCAGTGGGTGAAAGTGAGATTATAAACAAAACTGGTCATGGAATTTCTGTAATGGGGTGGGAGAAAAATTATCTGTAGGGCCCTAAAACAATGAAGATTTTGTATTTTACTCACTGTTTACAGCAGAAATAATGCAATGTTAAGGATTTTACCTAGATTTCCATTATATTAAAATGCAAACTTAATGTCAAAAATAGAATTGCTGTGAACTTTTTACACAGAAATTGGAAAGGAGCTAAAGCCGCTCCTTGGATCTATCATTTACTGTCTCCTTCATCTGTAAATGCATATGGCCAATGTTTCAGTTCTAACTCAGTCCTGAACAGTCAACAAATGGTAATAAGTGTTGTAATAAAATTTGCTTAAAAGGCTGGAGAAATGTGACAATTTAGCTACGAGATGCAGCTTCAGCTGTTAAACTTTTACCATTTACAGCTCTGTAGCTTTTGGCAGAAATATTTTTTGTTTTCCATACATCTTTCTATTTACTGCATTTATTGCATGATATTTTCAAGGTGCCTTTTGTCACAGAGCAGATCGTTTCCTAGAAAAGGATTTTTTGTATCAGACTATCAACAAGAAATTGAGATAATCTCCATTGTATACTGGAGGATAAAATCCCAGTGTCCGGGTGCATCCAACACAAACACTGGGATAAGCATCCTGGATGGACCATGCCTTGTATATCTTTCTAAACCTGGAAAAGAACCAAAACCTTCCATGTCTTTCAAATAGCAACCACATGTCCTGGTTCTGGCCAGGACAAGGTTAATTTTTTTTGTAGTAGCCATGAGGGATGGGAGCCTGGAGCCATGTGGGCATGGCTAGGAGGTTATTCTATACCATCTCACATAATTTCCAGGGGCAGGACTGTCACATCAGAGTAGAAGGGAGCTAAGGGAGTTCCTTATTGGGGAAGAGCCGGTTGGTATTGTCGCAGGCTTTTCGTGTAAATTGTTTCTTTGTCTTATACCTTTTTTAATTAATGTTGTCGCTGTTACCGTTTGTTTTCTTATCTCATTCCTGTTTCTAGTTAATTTGCTCTTATCTCAAGCTGTGATCTTTGCCTTTTGTGCTTCAAGTTGAAGGGGGAGGGGAAGGGAGTGGTGGTGTGGTTTTAGCAGGACCAGCAAACTGGAGAATACCATTCCTAAACCACGACACCACAGTACAGAGGAAGAGTGGCTGACTGTCTAATTGTCATATGGAGTTAGTGTGTACATAGGATCATAGAATCATTTAACTTAGAAAAGATTTTTAAGATTATTGAGTCCAACCGTAAACCTGACACTGCCAAATCCACCGCTAAACTGCGTCCCTAAGTGACACCTCTACATGTGATAGACCAAAACACATAGACCCAGATCTGGGAATTTACCACAATATTCCAGAGTCCTGCATTTAGATAGGTGCCAAATAAACTCCAAGTGAACTCTGCTGATGGTTCCATTCCAGTTAGTAATACTATAATCTTATTGTTATAGCTTACTTTCAAATGCATTCCATTTCTCCTAACACCATGAATAGTGCCAAGCTCAATTCAACAGATTATATGAACCTCAAAATAAGGATGTGGAATGTCTCTTCAATGAGGTTAAATTATTTGAATATCTCTGAAAAGGAAGGAGCATTTCAGCAGCATTTCTCACATTCTCAGCAGTAGTTTTCTCCTTTATTGCCAGTTTATGTCAAAGACATATGGTTTAGAAGATGAGTCTCCCTTAGGAATACTTTTGCTTTCAATAAGAATTAGCACACCATTTCTTCTCCAAACTCTTTCAAGGCTTTGATGTCTTAGCTGAGACACAGCATTCTTTCATCTTGACATTCAGTAAAGGAAAACATTGTATTTATTTATTTATTTATTTATTTAAAGATATTTAGAAATAGGTTAATGTAATTAGTTGTCATTTCTGGTTTGACATTCATACTTCAAAGGTCATATTCTCCCCGTTGTAGTGGCATGTATATTTTTTAAATTAAAAATCAAATCAAACAAAAAAGCCTCCTCTCTTTTGAGATTATCAATTGCAGATATATTCTGCATTTTTAAATTCATAAAAGATGCAAAAGTAAACTTGGTTCCTCCAGTAGGTTCAGTCAGCATTAAGGGCTGCAAAGGTTTTCATCATTTGAATTTCAGGCATGCAGCCCTAATACAATTGAAATGAGGAGATTTATAACCCAGCTTAGCTAATGGGTATAGATCTGTCTTGGAACTTAAATATCACTGTGTAATTTTCAACTTTCTCATCATCATCAGCCTCCATTCCCGACATAGACAGGGTAGGAAGTACAGCTCTATGAAACGTCCACTTCCACTGTCTTGACCAACTCCAGATCCCTGGAGGATCCCTGGAGTAGTGATAACTCTGCTGTAAATGTCCAGGACACATACTTAGTGTATGTACTTAGTGTACAGCACCTGCTTCTTTAATATATTTTTTCTTTCTACACAGTTAGCAGGCTATCTACCTAAATATGAAACAGAAGGCCTTCCTCAGTTGATATTAATTTTAATATCATCTAAAATTGCATAGTAAATGTTGTCTTAATATTATAATTAATCAGAACATAATATTTTGCTTATGACAGGGGAAATCATTATATCGAAACACTGTTGTTCAGTGATTCGGTTCTAAGGAACTCTGAAAATTATCATCAAAAATGTTTGTCATTAAATGTAGAAATTAATTTTAGTAGTATATCTAGGAGGCCTGGTTTTAAGAAAAGAAAGCATGATACTGAGTATTTTATTCAAAGTAGTTGTTTTTGTATCTCAGTATGGACATATAATAATTGTCTTCCAATTTAAATACATTTTATAATTATATATGTTGCATTTGGCACTAAAAGTATTGTCTGCTCTTGTTCATTATACACAAAAATGAAAACCGCTTCTAATATTTCAGTTGCTTATAATCTAAAGAGCTAAAGTGCCTAAAAAGTAAAGATTTTATGTTTCAAATATTTTATGCATATTCCCAAGGATTCCTTGTAAAAGAAGCTAAAATGTTGAGCTAAAATTATTCATGCCAAGTTTGAAAAGTAATTTAACAAACACATTTGAAGTTTCATCTTGTATCTAGTTCACTATCATTTTCTCCTAATATAGATTCATTCCTCCTTTTAATATAAATTCAATATTCTTATGAGCAGAGTCCTATTAAGGACTTCTTTCACTGTGGTTTAATTTTCAGTAACTCAAGAAATATTCACCAGTATTGTCACTGCAAACCACCAAATTCAGCCGTAAATGAATTAATCAATAGCATTCATAGAGAACCTCAGTATCCTACCTTACATAGAGGTTGATCAATTTATTCCATATTTTATCATCTCCCATTTCCAAGTATAGCATTCCATCCATGTTTAATCAAAAAATTAAATTACCATTTTAATAGATTGAGATATTATATCTGAGAGTGAAAAGATAAAAGCAATGAAGAGCTCTTTTAGATCCGTTTTAGATCTATGCAACTAATTTTAGATCATTAAAAAGTGAAAGAATCAATTACAACCAGCAGAATCAATATGTAGCAGTTTATGGAAATGCAGTGAAACATTCAGGATAAATAGGAACCTGAGTAAATAATTGATCATGTGCCATAAAGTTAGTTGGAACCTTGCAGATCTGCTGTCATAAATCAAATACTTTGTAAAAATTAGATTATTATTTCCAATTTTCATTATAGTTCATTACAAAAGAAAAAAAAACTCAAATTAAGGTCAGGATACTGTTACCTCGTGAACTGTAATAACTTTCCTTTTATATCCATCACTGGCAACCATAGACAACAGACACAATCATCTGAGAGACACCTTACCATAAAAAAAAGCCTTAAAACCATGTAATCTAGAGATGGATTTCATCAGAAAATCAGAAATTATGTCTCAAGACATCTTCCCTGTCTCCATCACTACTACACATCTGTTGCATGTCCAAATAAAAATCCAGAAATTATTATATACAAGACATGGGCAGGCCTGAAAAACAGGAGAAAATACAAAACCCAGCATTTGTGACACAACCACTTGCATGTGTCTAAGCATTTTCTGGTCTAGGTGTACCTCTTCTCAGTCTTAACATGAGGTTTTTTACCAAAAACATTTATTTTTTTATTTGAATTTTGTGTTTAAATTACATGGTAGAAACTGTTCATGGGAATCAGAGAAGGGTCAGCCCTTAGCACAGCTTGTCCATGATCTCAGTGAAAACCCAGAGGTCCTTTGAGGTCCTCAGAGAGGGCACTGACACAGGAACTAGGATGAAGTCCTCACATTCTTATGCCCTTCTCCCACGACACACCCCTGTCTTGACACAAAATGCAAAATACCTTCCTCAATTCCTTCTTCATTTCTAATCTTGCATAAATGATTTCTGACTGTGATGATGAGTGTTTATGCCATGAAGAGAATCTGACCACAGGTATTTCTCCACATGGATTTTTGATCATTAAGCCACATTTTATCATCTATTTCCGTGCTTCTCCCTGTGATTCAATTCACTCTCAGGACATGAAGAGAGCCCTAGGTCCTCTACCCTATGTATTCCTGATCTGTCAGCACCAGATAACAAATGCATTCATTTGAGTGGCACTGATACCCGTTGGCATATTTCCAAATAATTTTACGTTCTCAAATTCTCATCACACTGACTGATCTTTGGACATTCCGTTTTTGCATGAGTGGCTATTTTCAGCACCACATCAAGAAGACTGACAGCCTTACTGCTTGTCATGGTGCAGTACAGTAGCTGACTGCCCCTGGATAAGGTGACCTGAGGCTTCCCAGTTTGACTTAACTAGTGTCTGGTCCTGTTTGCTTTTTCAGGATTTTCCTACTGCCATGATAGGGTTTACTGGGATACAAAAATGTCCTCGGTTTTACTCTCCCTCAGACAGTGTGTGTCACGCTGTTTTATTGACTTAAATCTGTACAAGCTTGTCTCCATACATTTGTAGCTCTGATCTCAGTAGCTAAACTCAGCTACAAGTCTTTCCTGTAAACTCAAATCAATTTATGTTACTAATTCCAATTTACAACAGTGCAAGGAAACCAGAATCAGACCTTATGATTGTATTGAGCTGCAGAATTTAAGAAATAAAACCACATCAAAAGGAATCTGGATAAGAAAAGGAAAATATTAAACATAAGGGGGGTTTGCATGCTGTTTACAACGATCACCTCTTCTGAACAGCTGAAGCTGAGCAATCTTGTGTACATAGGTTTCAGGAGCACATATATTACTGGAGTAAAAAATAGAGAGGTCAAGATGACAGGTTAATTGTAAAGCCTACAGCTTGCATATCACCTGCTCCGTCCTCCCAGCTGTCTTCATCTTTCCAAACCATGCAGCTGGAGGATGTTCTACCTTTAGCCTGGAAATACTCATCTTTTCTCCTTGATTCCTCCTTGAGATGGAGTCAGCGCATGTTTAAATTGCTATGAACCTCCTCATAGGAAAGAAAGAAAGTAGAAAACCCCATTACTGTTGTTCTTGCCATTGTGTTCTTTTTATTTGATTTCATAGGAACTTCTTTGAAATGGCTTTTTCTTTACTGTCCATTTCTATTTTTTTATTTTTAAATTTAAGCAAGTATTTTACATCTCTATTCTTTCAAACTGACAAGACTTTGACAGTAATTGCTAAGGTTCTATGATTCATCATATATAACTCTGTTCCCCAAGTACTCAAAATAAGGTTTTGCATAAGCTATTTTCAACTTTGAGTGGTCAGTGAAGAGACAGTGCAAGCAAGATTTTTAAGAATATACAGCCTACAAGCCAGATTTTATGATATTTTTTCATCGTACAGAGTGCAACTCAAGGATGCTGCCTAAATAACACTCCTGCAGCCTTCCTTGGGCAGTGCTGTCTCAAAGTAGCCTGAAGACCTTAACACGTATGTTAATCTGTATCAATCAGAAATAAAACCAGAAAATATACAAATTTACCCTTTTTATCACCTTTACCCAACTTCTTTGGCAAGAGGAGTAGTGCATAGAATATTAATCCATGCATTGTTTCTGTGCTATTCCTACACAAGAAACATCTTTGTTGCAGTGTTTACACAGCTTTTCTAGCAAAGGCCATTTGTGATTTAATGCCATAGAAAGTTATTTTACTCCCACTTAATCCTGGGTGAGTTATACAAAAATAAAATGTTTGTAGTATACCAGCCTGATAAAACTAGGATAGGAATCCATGTTGCCAAAATAATTGTTTAGAAAACCCAAAAAAGTCTTTTCAATTACCTGCTTTGGTACAAGTGATTGCAGAACATTAATCCCATGAAAGACAAATCTGTTATAGCTGGCAACTGGCCCTGCAAGTTGGGATGGCTGTTTGTGACCTTGCTGTCAGCTGCATACCTCTGCGACATTAAAATGCAACTGTCTGTAAGAAGCAGTATCCCCAAGTTTTCTACAGAGAAAAAATACACCATATTACATTTTTCTGAAGCATCCGGTGACAACTTGGAAAATGCTTATTTTAACAAAACATATTGTGGGTTTAGAATCTGACTGCCTACTTGTAGACACACACAGAAAACTGGAAGAAATGAAAATTTAAGAGTGCTAAAGGAGTTGGCCTGAGTGTCGTGTATGCACATTTGAACTGTGTGTTTTGTACATCTATAGTAGATACCCAGATATACATGGAAAAGTATTACTTAGGTAGATGTTTATTTACCCACTTTTCCAGTTCTGGAGGGTCATGTAATGGGGCACAGCATCTTGCATAGGAAGAGGTGAGTTAAAATTTCTTTGCTTTTGCATTAGCTGTCAGTGGGGGGTTTTGTGGGCTCTTCTATGTTCTTTACTCCTGGATGTTTACTGAGTATAAATATATACCGAGTATACATCTTACTCTTAAGATACATTTTATTTTTCACAGATGGTAATTCTTCGAGTTGTAGTGTCGAGGATTGTGAAACAATTCTCTTCCAGCTCTATTTTTTCATTAATAAATAAAGAATGATTACTCATTCCTAATATATGCCCTATGGTAAGTACCATGTAGGGCTGACATTTGGTTGGAGGTAGGATGAGCTGATTTAGTCTTTCTTTCAATAATATCTTGAAAGTCAAAAATCACTGTTGGTGAAAATATGAGTTATATTCTGTTGTTTCTTCAGGCAAAAGAAAAATCCAGGAAAAAAGGTTAAAGATGACAGGAAGAGCCTGTACAACTGTGGCCTTAAAATAAAGATGCGGAGTTTGGAGACTGACTAGGCAGACTGTACCCATGCATTTTATACAATTGCTGGAGAAAAAAGAAACAGAAGCTACAGGTGTAATTACCCGTTCCTGACATAAGTATTTAACTTTCTCAAGGGTAATAATGCCTGATGTAGTACTCTAGTAATAAATGAACAGAATAGCAAATACTATTAGTGTAAAATAATTACTATCCACCAAGATACGAAATTAATAGATTGCCTTTTCCAATCCCATGCTTTTTCAAGACAGTAACATAACACAAACAGGTGACAGTGACAGGTAACAGCATATAGTAATGCTTATTATCATTTCCCTTTTTTAAAGAAGGTAAACAACTCTGTAATCTGGAATTTTTCACAATACATTCTGTGGGGTTTTTTTGAGGGGTAAGGGGGTGTGTGGGTTGTTTTTGTTTGCTTGTTGGATTTTTTAAATGGTCTGGAAGCTATGCACACAGGAAAGTATACATCATGAATATTTTTTTCTCTAACAAAAATTCTATGACTTTTTCCTCCATTATTTTCGTTTTTAGAAAGCAAGTAGAATAATTATTGTTGGCTTATTTTTAGTAGACCTCTCTCAAGAGAGTTAAAAGTCACATAAAATTAATACAAACAAAAGTACAAGTATTAAATCTGAGGGGTTTTTTTCATCAAAGTGCTTGTTTGGGAGGAAAAGTCACAAAAATATGTGTAGTCTTTCAACAAATGTAGTTCTTATCTTTTTTTGAAACCTCAAAACCAGTTTGGAATAACTTTCCTACCTCCTTGCATGTCTGTTTGACTCAAGGCACCCGGTAGAATCAAGATTGTAGCCATAAAGTACTGAGAGGAGAATAGACAATATCTCAGTACTAAACACAGATATATATTGCAGCTTATAGAGGACCCTGTCTTATTTACGGTGACACAAAACCCTCACCTCCAAGGGCCAAAAGGACACAAGCTGTGCAATCTTAAAATTACAACCTGTGAAAGATTATTGTCAATCCTGAAAGTCAAATCAGGATTCCTCTGTTGTTTGGGACCCTAGAACCTTAATTTATACTTTTTTTCACCCTCCATTTCTTTCTTTCTTAAAGTTCCTTTAGAAGAGTTGGAATGAGGCAAGTCATCACAAAGAAGACGGATAATTGAGAGTCATGCAGATGAAGCAGTCAAATATGTAAATTAAATGTAAGGCAGCAAATGGATGTCCTCGTGAATATGTGCAGTCTGAAAGAGAAAGGAAGAAAAATGCATAGAAGCTTTCTCCTTCTACGCTGCTTTTAGAATACAAGTCCCTTGTGGCAGAAGTACTGCACAACTTTGGTCCTCAATAAATATTTATGGGAAGCATTCCTTGGTTCCTGCAGTTTTGTAAGGAACAGCATTTATTTTTTACCACTGACACCCTTTTCCCACTCTGTTATCTTATCTCTCACAAGTCTAATTGTCTTATTTTGTTTGTATGTTGGTTTTAAGCAGCTGCTCCAAAGACCAAATTAAAGCATCAAGTTTCAGTGGACAGCAGTAAATATAAATGTTAGAAAGCAATTCTCGTAATCTGGCAATACAAAAATTTAAATACAGATAAACATTAATGAATTACTTTTATTAATAATCATGTTTATCATAACATACTTGGGATAAAATCTGAAGAAGAACAGCAGTGGCTGTGTGAGCAAATGTTGAGATAGGCATCTCTGTGGCAATAAGGATGAGTCAGACTCCAAGGAATTGGAGATTACCTGAAATTTCTGAGACTATACCTCTTCCTTCACATAGTAAAGCAGATATGCTGTGTATGTAGAGCAAGCCTGGCATTGCCACGGGCTATTTCTCACCGGCTGATTGCCTTTCTATATGCACAGCAGCCACTTCTGCTGAATGGCTTGATAAGGTGAAGACAGAACTGCTGCTTTCCAAACCCTAGAATAAAAGAACTATTGGCAGGAGATTAGTTCAAAAAAGATCAAAAGAAGTGCCTCTTTTCATAGTAGGTAGTGGTCTGACTTGTATATCTTTTCTACATAGCATCACTGTCATTATTGTCACTGTCAAAGACAGAAAATCAGGCTGGACCACTGGCAGATCATTAGCCTGACTCTGTAGGACATCTCTCACGATTACAACCTCTGCTATTTTGTCTGATTTGTGATGGAGAGCAGTTATTTGGGGATGATAGAAAGCTGGACATCAAAAACAGCACTTCCAATAGACTGTGAGACCCTAGGTAAGTTAACTACATGAAGTGTCTGCTTGCCCCAAGGCTTTCTGAGAACAAGGGCTTTATCTCTTTTTCTGTCATCTTTGTCAACCATCTTGTCATCTTTATCTAGATTTTATGCCTGTTCTTCCAGCTGGTTCCCTGATAGGGCTGTTTGCTGTAGAATATTTCTACTGTTGACTGTCACTGTAGTTACATTCACAGCTTTCCCTGACTAGTTTATTTACTTAAATATTGTTAAGGTTTATGGCTTCACAGAAATTATTAGCAGTTTATAGATATTGGAAGCCTTCCTGTGCCCGAGTAATTATAATTTTGTCTTGTCTTATTCAATGTAAATAACACTACCTAGGGAGAAGTCTACCATTATTTTTACCTTCTATAACCCTTTCCCCAAAATTTAAGACATATAATGAAAACAGTCCTTTTCTTTAAAATTAGCAGTTCAGTCTCCTTACCTTCATAAGCAGAATTTTGCCATTTTTCTTCTTCTCTTTAACAGAAACCTCTTCACTTTGAGTTTATGTTTCCTTAAAGCTGAGATTCAGCTGAATACTTTCCATTACACACTCTTTGCTTACAAAAAAACCAATCACACACTTGTGGCCAGAGTTGTCTTGGTTATATTACAGGTATACTCTACAGTGTGGCTAATGCTCTCTCTTCTCTCAGACAAATATTTTCAAAGAAGTATCTATTCTTTACTGCCAGTATTAAGTCGAGTCTCCTCCATAATCCTGCAGAGATGACACAGCAAAGATGTTGTCTGATTTGTACCCTTTCTGCTCACCAACAATACCAGTTTTCTCTTAGATCCATCTAGGAGATGAGTCAGTCCCAGAATGGCCACCAAGAATAGGTGTAGAACTCAGCTCAGGGTCTTCCCTCTCCCTTGGAAGCAAATTGAAATTTACTCCCTCTGCAATGTAGGGATAAGGCACTAGGAATCCAAGAACTAAAATGTTTGCTTTGTATGAAGAAGAAAGGAAAAGGGAGAGGCAGGCTGAAGTAGGACTCAAAATGGTATGAACATAACAATCATTTCCAAATGCTGTTACTGTGCTGGAAGAGATACGCATTGCATGCAGTTTAGGTGGAGTGTACATAAATCATCTTGTGTTCTGAAAGATAGGAGTTAGGTACGCTTTAGATCTACCCTCCTGTTTCTTCCCTCTGATAATTTTCCCCTCTATCCCTGCCTGTATTCAGCAGATTCAGTGCAGCATGTGCTGAGAAAGGAGCTGCTATTTATCAAATTCATCTTGAACATGCTGAGTCCCCAGCCTGCTTGTGGGTATGTGAAAAAGTACACACAAGTGTCTCGCACTTATCTTTCCCCATTTATTCCAATTTATTCTTAAAGGAGCATTTTCCCTGACAGTTTGCCACTCACCAGCAATTCCCAAATAACAGTATCTGGAAATGCTTTTTCCCCTTCACTTAATGCAAATATAATATAAGATCCTGAGTGGCATAATTTTGTGTTATTTAAGATAAACACCAAATGGTTAATAACTGTTGCGACAGAATTTATGGGCAAATCCAGTACCATTTTAATCTTCTCTAATTAACCTTGGTGTGACCCAGAATTAGCTTCTGATTTACAGTAGCTTACTGAATGCCTTGGGGTAGAATAAGTGGCAAAGAGATCACAACATTAACGTACATACTAGTGTTTAAATTGAATGAACATTATGGCTTTAATTCTCATGTTATTTACTTGAGTTTTAAACTGACACATGTCCATTATGAGCGCAGTTGTCTTAACCCAGAGCAAATTTAGCTAGAAAGAAAACCAAGCCTGCAATTCTGAGTTAAAACAATCCAACACTTGCACCGCATAGACTTTGCATTTTCTTTCAGAGATAGATGGGTTATTTCCAATACCTGCCGATCCCTACTTTTAATCAGATTGCATTTCTGTACAATTATCATTTCAGGCTTCTGTTGATTGCTTTTGCTCAGCATAATGAGGAGAAAGAAACACTATCTCATTGTGCAGAATATTGGATTGGTTGGTGTAATAGACTCAGTTCTATTTTTCACCTTGCTCTTGGAAAAGTTAATTTTCTCTTTCATCAAATAACTAGCAGACTACTAATAGCATATAAGGTTTTAGAGGGATTTGCATTAAAGAATGCAGCTGAGTGCCTTATCTACTTTTGAAACCAGAGTGACATATGGATGCTCTTTTACTATTGACTACCTAAGATAAAGTTTAATGCTTGCTGCAAGCCCCCTTAGTTTTAAATTCATGGAATGAGAATGTGGATTAGCTCTCCCTGATGCACACCCATAGCATGGGAAGGTGGTGATGGTGCTAGTACAGGCTTTGCAAGCATAAAGTTGCAAGTTCAAAGCCTCATCAAAGGAGTAGAACCCTTCATTCCAGTCTGAAGCTCAGAGAAATCCTCTTAAGTCATATGCCATTGTATTGGGTCCTCTTTCACAGCGAGCGATAAGTGCCCTGGGAAAGAGCTGAAAGCATTTGACAGACAGGATGCATTTCATCTGGTGGATGGTGCCTGGGCCTCTACTTGCCACAGAATGTGGAGATACAACAGCAGAGAGCCTGTGATTAAGACTTCCTGCAGTCAAAGTAGCAAGTGAGGGACTGCACAGCATGACCCTGCCATGTGCCCTGTTGTTTCAAGGAATAGTGCAAGGCTGTGCCTGGTACACAGGCTGTCTGTCCCACCCAGAAACCATGATCTGTGTAATACAGCTGCCATCAGTTCTGAACACCCCAAGCTACAGTGGGGAACCCTCCAAAAAGACAGATACTTCAAGGAGAAGACTCAAAAGCTACCTTAGGCCGAGAAGTTGTGGAACTAGTTTCTCCCCAAGAAAACTAGTGACTACAATAATTTCGGGTACATAGTATCAACCGATTGCTAACGTTTTAATAAATTCTGATTGCCAGAAGAGAAAGAATATCCCTCAAAGAGCACTTAATAGTCTGATGGTTCCTGAGCCATGTTACACCTACTCACACTCCATGTATTCTAACAGGTTTGAACACTTTAACTTCAAACTGAAATTGAACAGACTGGAAAAGCCCAATTCCTTATCTCTGAGAAATGTGAAGAATATTACACTAAATGTATTTGGGAGTGTATTTCTTTACATCAGTCTCAATGCCATGCCATGGTATCAGGTTTAGACATTCTATTGCTATCCTCAGATGAGGTCTAAGATGAGATTCAATCATGCCTGCATAAATAATTTTTCTGTTCTAGTCTGCTTACCCCTAACCATAATCCTGACTGACTCTAGACTTTGCCCTGGTCCAGTGGGACCTGAAAGGATGAAATACAAGATTTTTCATGCATTAATTTAATAGCTATTGTGTTAAAACTACTTTGCAGACTCACAGTAATTGCCTGTCTTGAATTTCACCAAAATGCACTCTACATTCTTTTTACAAAACTCATGGTTTATTAAATATAGCACTTACATCATCCCTAACTCCTACCTACGATGAGAGCTAAGGGCCCTTCAGTGGCTCCCAGGGAAATGACATTTCTTATTTTCTCACAGTGTAATATAATGGCAGCTGTCCTAAAGTAACTCAAGGCTTTCTCCTCTAAGCATTTCCATTCAAATTACATGTATGTTATTTGCCAAGCCCTATTTATTACACAAATTATAGCATTTATCTAGGACCCAATTCAATGATTTCAGAGAGAATGATGCAGTATTTAAGTAACATAAGTAACTGCCTATTCCTGTCCACAGCCACTGGTTCTTTTCATCACTGTTACTCTTGTACACATGTCAACATAATGAGCTGTTGAACTCCAAGTGACATAGAAACAGCAAGTACCCCAGGAGTGGGCCGAAAGTCTACAAAAAGGATTGCAACGAACACTTGCTTATAAAAAACCACTTTGGTAAAATGTTTTTAGTGTTACTCTGGTTTAACACCACGCTAGGTAGCCATTCACACACTAAACAAAACCAAGACACGCTAAACAAGACTGAGCCAAGACTGAAAAATAGCACAAGGTGAGATGAAGGGATACTTCTGATTTATTCAGCAACTAAGTGGATTCTCTTCCAAATCTAAGAGAGGAGTTCCTCTTTCATAGCTCTCTTATTTACCTTACAGGGTACTTGGGTGAACCTTTACATTAAGGCTATTCCTAAACCCAGTTTAGGCTAGAATGGTTTCCATAGTACTTAAAAAGTCGGGGTGATAATAGCTTTGTTGATTCTGACATGTCTCCATTACAGTGGTGAAGGGAAAGCTGTCTGAATCCAATGCTGATTAGTTTTTTCACTGTCCATTGCAGGCATTGTTGAAAGTAGGCAAGCCGTGTACTCTATTTATTAAAATAATATATACAAGTAAGTGTTTATTAAGTTATTTCAGCTTTAAGGGGCCTGACAACAGAAATTATAAAGTAATATTCTGCATTCAGAAGGCCAGCAAGCCTGGCACTGACATTTGCTGTCAAAAACAGTTCAAAACAAATGAACACAGCTAGAATCTTTCAAAGTGCTAATGTTTGAGATTTATTGTCTAGCTTTAGAAAGAAAATAATGAAACTTTACAGTTGTCTTGGCATTTTCTGTCTTGCCCTCTTGATTTTATTCACATATGCGCATTATGTTAATTTGACTCAAAGAACATGTATTATTATTATTAATAATAGCAATTCAATATAAAGTTAAATTAATTATAACTAATTAACTTTGACGCTTATGTTCACAGTGAGAACTGGAGCATTGATTTCTCATTCCTGGCTTTTAATTTTAAAGTTACATGATACTTTCTTTTGTTAGCTTGTTTTGTTTTGTTTAGTTTTTTTCTGGTTTTAGCTGTTACACGTTTGGTAACTATTGTCACAATAATTTATATTATTTAAAGTAACAAAATAATAATAAATGGATGGCTTATGTTTGTATAATAAGATTTCTATGTGCTTATATTTATTGCATTTCACAGGTTTTTAGAGTATTAAGGAATCCTAGATTCAGTCTCCCCAATTCTTTAGTTGTTTATTTCATATGAAGTATAAATCATTTTATGATAACATGGCATAAAACACTATCAAAAAAACATTTCTGGAAAGTAATTATGATATTATGATAATTATGATGTAGTCTTGATATTATTTATTTCTATTTCCTACTAGTGAAACATAACTGACAAAGTTTCAGTAAACTTAAATCCATCTATTTGTGTCATTGTCTGTATTCACTAGAAAATAAAACTAAAAGCCATGCTATTATGAAAGAATAAGGAAAGCAGAGACAAGGCTGATCTATATCACTGTTTCCACTGTAAGCAATATATGATTTAATGCTTTTAGCACCAAGATGTTTGTATTTTTAAAATTAATTCATTTGTTAAAGCATGTGTAGAATGTGTATTTGCCACTTTGTTCTGTTAGACTGGCATATGAAAGTATAGTCTTGCCTTAAATTTATAAATTGCTAAATTTATATAAAGTCAATAGTATTTTAGGCCATAAAGCGTTTCACTTTTTTTTTCTTTTCATTTGGAAGATTTGCTATACCTATTAGCTTTTTCTTAGTAAATGGTCCTTGTAAGATTGAACACTTTTCATACCTAAACACTTTTCATACCATAATTTTCCCTGAACACATTTTCAGTGCTTTTGTGTGATGATAATAAAAGCTGAAACACTAGTTTTCAGAAATCATATGGCTGGCACAACCTATAAAGATGTTGATTCCAAACAACATTCAACACATCACAGGATGAAACCATATGTTTATAGAAAAAAACAGAGAAGAATTTATGACAACAAAGTCTTTGTGAGAAGTTTATACACTTGACTAAAAGCTATTGCCCATCTTTAACTAGATTCAGTCAAGTCAGATAGAGTTAGATATTAAATCACAGTTTCAGTAGCAGCAAACCAGATACAATCTTGTGATAGAAACAGTTGCCACACATATATGACTTTTAACAGCAGTGGAGATGACATTTTCCTAGTATAACTGCAATAATGATTGTTTCTCTGAAGTTAAAGCCTAAAGAGAAGCCATGAAAAGACCAGAAAAACACATTCCAATACATTTGACAGGAAAAATTTAAGTTATCACAGTCACAATTAGCTGACATGCAATAAGAAAATTATCTTTTAACAGTGAATGTCATTTGTTGAAATTTTACTACTTTTACTTTTCCAAGCAAAAAAATAATGAGAAGAATTGTCACAACCTTAGACTCTATGTTTTACTATTTTTGTATACTGGGCCTCTACAGAACTTATCCAAGATTCCACATGGGATTTGATCTCCAAGAAAGCAGAGCAGTAAGTTTCATCCTTTTCAACTCTGAGGAGAAATGCTGATCTGATTGTAAGATAAAGACCACAGATTCAAATTCAACCTCTTTCTCGGGCTGCTAAGAAAAATCACATTATAATATTATAAGTAACACAAGCAATATTCTTCTGAGGTTAAAGAAATGTGTGGCACAGTTTATAAAATGATATATCAGAAGATGGGTGAATACTGGTCCCGTGACAATGAAGTCACCAAGCCTAAATTGCTTTGTTACAGCATCTTTCAACAGCAAGGTTTTAGTGATGTATTATCTTGGTTATGTACTATTTCTGGAAGCTATCTGGCTTTTCTTTCTAGGAAACAACATAGAAGTAGCTTCAGTATCTGATTTATATTTAACTAGCAATAAAGTGAGCCAGACACAAAATGCACTCTTTATCCACTTTGGTAACTGTTCCACATAAAGAATTAATAATCTCCTTCATTTGTTTGGACAAGAGGGGTATACAGTATGGATCTGTATGTCCTGAACTGAAACCATGCCAGGCCCAAAGTGTTGATTTTGGTCCTGAAATGCTTCTGTATGACTTTATTCTGCTAAATTTGTGTAGTGCCCACAACAAATAAATAAGGCAGAGCACCGTACTGCAACACTTTCCATTTTTAAGCTTTTTTTTTGGTTACACGCAACTTTTTCAAAGTTTAGCTGTTTGGATAAGTCTATCCTAGTTACCTCCCTTTCCTATCTAGATGATTCCTTTGTTTCTGGTGGAGGAGACAGGGAAGTCAGTGTACTGTGAGGTTTCACGAGAAGGGATTTTAAAATTGTTTGCGTGAAATTTTTCAGGGAGTTGTCAAAGGGGAGCTTGTGCTGATCCTCTGAAAAGTCACCCAAAATTTGTCAAAACAGTAAAGATTCAAAAGTTTGTGAGGAGCTGGGTGGAAGTATTAGTTCATATGCTATCACAGATAGTAACTTCTTTCTCAGTTCAGTAATACCTCCAATGCCTATCAAGATGATACAGGCCTTAGAATCAAATTAGTTTGACTTTTTAAAACTGTTCAGCTGTTAACTCCAAGCATTGCTCTCTTCATTCATGCAGAGATTCAAATATCTAGATTTTAGAGATCCAACTGCTGCCTGGATTTTCAAGGAAATTAAACTCACTCTTCACCAAAGACAACACTGAGGTAAATATTCAAGGGTATCATTATATTGTTATTTAGAATAAGGATTTAATCCTATCAGGAGTAAAAATTTCCAGGCAACTGAGTGAATTAAACAGTCAGTAAGCTTTTGAAATTACAGGATATCTAACTCCTGTTCATCCCTTCCTGACTGTCATTTCCTAGTAAAAGCTGTACTGAGTGATATTTGTGCAGTCTGCAGGAGACCATGAAATCAAAGCTCAGTGTATTGTACATTAGGTGTGATGCTTTCACATAAATGTATTCCTTCCACTGAAGCACATCTTCATAGATCTTTCAACCATGGAGTAACTTCCAGATGGAGTGTAGGTTTCCAAGATAATGCAATAACTTTTCTGGTTAATAATAAAGTAATGTGTAGATGAAAGCTCATTTTTTTCCCCTAAGACTTCTATATATGATTCATTGCTCTTTTGCGAGTGAAGCTATCATTTTTATGACCCAAAACCAACAGCAATATTTCATAAAAGTGGGAAGCTCATGACATCGACAACCTTTACTTTTTCTGGCCTTGAATACTGGTTGGTTTTTTGTTTGTTTGTTTATAATAATTTTGATACATTTTTTCCTGAGAAGTTAAATACAATTTAAGAAATTTTCTTAAAATATCCTAATATACCAAATTTCTAACAAAATAGGCAAAAGAGATTTCTTCATGCCTAGTTTTTTCCTCTGTATTTTCCTATCTTTTGTGATTGCCATTATAAAATAAATTAAAACAAGGAAAAAAAATCCATTTTCTTTCTGTGATAGATTGTGTGAATTAATTCTGTCATATTTTGTAATTTATAATCGTGGCTTTAATTTGTTACTGTTTTTCTCTGTTGCTATGTCAGAGAGACACAAAACCGAGCAAATATTAAAGTAAAATCAAACAAAAGATTCCAACTTCTAGAGTGGGACTTCAATTTGGCATCTCAGTCTGAGTTTTAGTATAGACAATCCTGTAGGTTGTACCTAGCACAGGTGGTACGCTTCATAGTACCTGAAAACTTTTAAAGTCTATTAATGCCTACAGTTTTATTTATGCATATATTCAGGTATGACTACTTTTTCAGCATCAGCTCAACTTCCATGTTGTGTTCCCCCAATAAATTGTTCCCCCAATAAAGATCAAGAGTTAAGGATATCTCTGTTATGCCCCCTGGGGTTTTGAGTGAATTTGCTTTTTTCTTTTAATTGACAGATACATGTTTAAAGTTTACTACACTTAGTGGGAGTTGAAACAGAGATTTTGATGTTTTTTTCTGGTTTTCTTTTTTCTTTTTTTAGCTTGTATTGCTTTAGAACTGGATTTTATTGAAAATTAATGCAACAACTATTATATATTTAAACTTAGTCGCAACATTTTACATGCAGACTGTTTTTAAACGTAGAAACTTCAAAAATATATGAAAAAATAAAGAAAAATTCAGTTTGATTGTCATTCATATCTTGTCATCTAGTAATGTAGGCATGTATTTTAAATGGCATGATGGCTTAAGAGAGGCAATATCATGTATTTTGCAATTATAATAGGTAAGGGCAAAATCTACTCTCAGATCCATGGGGCAGTCTTTATTTGAATGCATTCAGCTCAAAAGGCTCATGTGCTATGTTACTGTCCACATAGTCTTTAAAGTTATGAAGTCCAGAAGCATCCAGGGGTTTTCACAATAAAGGAGTGCAAATTAATGTATGTAAAGCTCTAATCAATCTCTAACTAATGTTAATACACCCTTGAATTGCTTTGATAAACTAATAATGAGACCTCTCTTGATGCAGGCATGAATTGGGACTAAATTATTATTTTCTTGTGGGTCATTTCATTATGCAGGGTTCATGTGAACCGATATTTACAGGCAATACAAATCATCTCACCTGTGGCCTGAACCAATGACTTCAAAGCTCAATCATTGATCCAGTATTCCAATTAGCTCTCCAGGTAAGATAATCCTTTAATTGCAATCAGCTCTCAAGGTGGATAATCCTTTAACATCGGGACAAGCTTGGACTGTCTCAGCTTGATGCCCGTTTTCATCACTGTCAACAGCTGCAGCCAACCCACTGTTCCTGCAGCAAACAGTTCCGGGAGCTATTAGTGTTTTTACAGATCTCAACAGACAGTGTTGCTGCACATTTGCAAACAACTGTTACACATGATTAACGTCAAACCAACCCACTAAACCAAAATATTCTGAAAGGAAGATTTAAGGAATGAGAATTATGGTGCCATTGGAAAGTACTAACTTCCCTTTGAAGGGAATACTGACTTTCACAAAATAACATTTTGNAGCCTAGCCATGATGATGATGATGAAAGTGAGAGTAGGTTTGGAAGGAGAAATTGTAAATGACACACACTATTCAGTATTTCTGAACACGAAGGTAAATGTAAGTAGACCTATAAAATCAAAAATGCTAGCAAACTAAATGTTGCTATGCTCACATTTTTACACTGGTACATGACTTCACATTTATCATAAAAGATATTATGAAGGAAAATAAACTCCAGTATATGCAATTTGAGAACATTATGCTATAATCTTGATGTTTTCTTGATGTTTTTTGGATGCATCACACAGTTTAAAGTTGACATTTTCAAAAAATCCTTTTTCATGGTGTTCAAAATACTCTCATGTACAGAAGATGCCCGACAAAGCTGACCTGAAAGAAAACTCTCTAATGTGCGACATTAGGCTTAATATTAATATATGACAAAGTGAAAGAAGGCACCTACAGGCATTTTATTTTGAGGACTTCATTTAAGCTTGCATTCAAAAGCTGTGTTTAAAGTCTGAACTTTCACCCCTAACATGATTTTTGAATTTGGTATAAAATATAAGGATAGTAGGCCTGGATCCTTAGTATTATAGCTCTGCCACTTAGGGCTAGATAGAACCATAATTAGGATGCTTTAGGCATAATTAGGATGCTTTAGGCAGAGGAGAAATTGACAGTCATAGTACACCTCATCAGAGAACAGGTTCCCTCTCACCCACAGTTATTCCGAACTGCTGTCTTATTCTGTTCTTTGCCCCCTCTTCTCCCCCTGGAAGAATTCCTCTTTTGTTGCTTTTCGCAGAGATGAGGAATGGCATGTCATTTTCCATCATGTGTCTGCCTCTGTCCTCTTGCTATCCACTTATGGAAAGAGGTGAAATAAGCCCAGGTGGTACTTTTCTTTCTTCCATGCACTCTGAACCAATCTGAGCCTTCAAATAAGATGATCTTTGATTGCTTAAGCAATGATATTACTGAGCTCAGTGACTGCTAATGCTAGTCTTCAGTATTTTCAGTCTCTATCTGATTATATGAATGCATATATCCTGCTATCAGTCAGGATGTTTTCCTTAAACATCAAATATTTTTTAGCTGAATGTCACTTGCCTCCTCAGCTGCATAATATCATTTTCATTATTTACTGCGATATATCTTTCTAGTTGTCCTAAGGTATTGCATTTAAGAAAAATAAATATTGCAGTTATTAAACTATGGGGTTTACATCATAACAATTCAGCAAAAAAGAGGTGAATTTAACTAACAGTGTGGCTGTGCCGCAAGGGAAAAACAATCTGTAGCAAGACATCAAATTGGTTTCAGGAAAATAGCTGAAGAGCCCGTGCCAAAGAATGCTGCTGCTGCATTGTGTTTGCATTTCTGTGATGGGCTTTACATAACTCAACATGACATTATATTGGCTAAGACACAAATCTAGTCTTTAATCCAACAAGACGCACAGAGCTTGCTGCGTTGTGTCACCAAGATCCCCTCTGCCAGACGTCTGTGTCTCACCCAGCCAAATACAATCTTTAGGCATATTTATCCATTTAATACCTGCTGCATGTTCCCACTGCCTGTGTGCTCACAAAGTTACAGTATACACATATAAAATGCTCTCCTTGCACACAAGTTGTTTGCCATTGATACATAGGAGTTGAAAAGGCAATTGCAATTTTGTTTACGCAGTGAATGAAAATACGTCTTTCCTCTGTTGGATCATCATTGCCTAATATCTCTGCTTTCTTTCATTCCCCTCATATTTACTGGCACTTAATGAGTTTTTAGCAAGAACACAGAATTGCAAGCTGTTCATTAAGCATACCCCCAATGATCTTTTGCAAAATGCTAATGAACAACGCAATTGCAAATCTATGCTGTAGATTTGTAGGTTCCAGCTCTGTGGGCTGTGGAATAATTTTGAGAGAAAATACTAACTTGAGACTTACTTAAACTGCTCAGGTTTTGCCTAAATCTTCACTTCACAGTTACTATTGCAGTTCTTCCTTGGTTCTTTGAGAAAAAGCAAAACTGCAGTCTCCCCAAGGAAAGGTAGACACAGAAATTTATTTCTGCGCGCTGTGAGTAGCAATATCAATAATACCATCAGGCTGGTCAGTGTCAGCTTACAACAAAAAAAAGGGAACAAAATAGAATTTCAGTAGTTTAATGTTTAATCCCGAATTCATGTTTACATTCAAGTGTTGCCTTTCCTAGAGGCAATTATAATTTAAAATGACATTATAGAGATGTTTCCTATGACTCTGAGTACATGAAAATTCTTATGAACTATCCCTAAAGACAAACTAGCTTGACTTAAAATGTTTAAAGGCATTTAATTCTCAGTTCTCACACTGGAGTTTCTTAAAAAAATTAAGCTTCATTTTGTCTGATAATATCAACTCTCATCACCCCAGATTCATATTTTTGTCAGTGTTGTTAGTTTTTTCATTTTTTATGACTATTCTTTATATTATAAAAAATGAGTTTCTTTTCATACTGTCACTTAGTCATAAATTTGAATGTGTTTGCTATTTTCAGTGCCACAAAATTGCCTGACCTTCCTCTTCAATCCATCAAATCCTGTGATGCCTGTATAGACCATCTTAAATCTCTGTTTCCCATTTGCAACCCACAAAGATTCTGAGACGGTTTCTTTGTTTTCCTTTCCTTAGAAACCCATCTTCAGTTTCCCGGGGCAAACCTAACAGTCAGAAAATCCTTTCCCACTTCAGACACTTAGACCTTTCTCTTTAAAGTGGGGGCTCTTTTAGCTGCTATCTGCAATTCCCAGGGCTTAGCTGAATTGAAAACTGCAGAGAATACAGTGCTTGAGATGTAATCCACTTATTTGCCTTAAGAATTCTCTCAAGAGTCTCAGTTGGCAATGCCACTTGGGCAACTAGATCAGAGTGATCTAGCAAGCCCTAGGTTAGAGTGGAAAATATAGAACTGCATTGAAGAAAAACCAAAACAAAATCCGAAAATCACTGTTATAATCCATTCCTACAACTAGCTTGCTTTCATTTTTTCCAAGTTTTCTGCAAAGAGTTCCCTGTTTAGTCTATTTTGAGGCAGCAACTGGCTGTTGACTAGGCATAATCGGATTCAGGCAAAAATAAACTGCAAGAAATGCACCATTTTCCTGTGCACTTAAGGGTTCAGTTCCACTTGGTTGGGGAAATCCCTTAAAAGCTTCCCTCTGCTATGAGAAAAAGGCTGAGGTCAGCAGGAGCACTCCAGTGAACACTGCCTGGATTTAAATTGCTTTGGTTAACAGGTTCATTCTCAGCAAAGATTTGTCAGTTAAGGATTCTCTTTTCCATATGCTCTGGCAGACTTCATATCTGGTACAGATTTCCGTTGTCTCACATTTTTCTCATCTTTGGAACCCTTCTGACTGTTGCCTTTACACACATATTCTTCTTTCGATAAGAATAAAAATACATATATATATATAATTAGATTTTATTTCTGTACTCAAATGCTTGTTAGAAATGGCAAATTTAAATAACAGAGTAATTGAAAACTTAGGAACATCCAAGAATCTCTATGAAGCAAAAATTCAACACACAAACTGGAACGATAGCAAAATAGGATTATGTTGCTTCAAACTGCATGAAATGTACTATAAAACTACAATAAAGAAAATATAAAAAAGACTAAACTCATAAGCTCTTACTAACATCTGTCACTACACAGTATCCCAGTAACTTCATAGTACCTCTTCACTCTAACCCACCATCTGTTCTGATCTATAAAACTTCATTTGTAGTATGGAAGAAAAGGCTGTGTTTTTCTTAAAGTCAGAAAATTAATTTGTATATATGAGTTGTAATAATAAAAAATGTGTATTTAAAGTGTTGTCATAGTTCATAAGCAAAATAATCCTATTAGCTGAAAAGATTCTAGAATTACATTTGATTGTAGCAGCAACTCCTGATTCAGGAGTTTCTCCTCAATAACCTGATGACGACTCACAAACACTTCCATAAACTGGAAGTCTAGACTTCTCTGAGACATTCACAAATGCAAATGTGTTTATGTTTCAGAAATTTTATTTTTTGACAAACTCGTAGCTGAAGTGGCTTCTTTAAAAGACAGCATTTAAAACGTAACTTTGGTCTGCAGCCAGTTCTACCTTATACCTCTACTTACAAGTTCACTTCCCGCAAAATGACTGATGAAAAAAAACCTAAGAATGGAGGTGGAAATTTATCTGTCTGCAGAACATTTCTTGCTCTTTGTTGCCTGCAATTATCATATTGGTTATGTCACACTCAAAAACCAGGTTTGTTTGTGTTTGCAGATTTGCCATGAAGAACTATTTAATTACCAGGAAACTCTGTGATAATATAGGGCCTTTCAAGAGATTAACATTTTCTTTTATTTCACTAAACCTGAGTGTGCTACATTTTAAGTGTTGCCTTGATTCATGGGCTGGGAAAAAAATATTAGGGTTTGTACAGTTGTGCACTAGAAAGATAAGGAAGCCAAGGGAAACTATTAACATTCGGAATTAATGGGGAATTAGAATTGTCACATGAAGTGTGCTTTAAAAATTATAGCTCTGGTCAATGGGAACTTTTTCTGTCTGGGAAAATAATGTTTCAGCCTTTGGAGTTGTTAGAGCACTCGCAAAAGAAAAGACTCAAATGTTCAGCAAGAAAATCTTTCAACAAGCGTATGGCTGAAACATCAACGTGGAAAGTGTGCCCTTCAGAGTCAGTATCTGCCAATATTACTCGCCCTGAACAGTCATAATAGGGGGGGAACGGTCCACATAAGGAATGTTTTGGCCACATTACATTCAAAGCTATTGAATTTGGCAGTACTGACTAAACTCTGAAGTGTTTCTCATCGCTTTACAGTAACAATCCCTGCACTATCAACAGTTTCATCAACTTCCCAGACTACTTTTGCTGTGCCTGCAAGTGACCCTTTATGGAACAAAGAACCTGTGTATGCGTGACTCTGTCCTGGGCACAGCCTTGGACTACGTGGATGTAATGGTTTGGATTTGACTTTTTTGTCGAATGTTCAAACTTTATAGTTTGCAGTTTTTTCTCCCTCTATTTTCTCTATGAACACAAGGGAAAGGGAGA
>VZRE01005592.1:641256-697235 GCA_013396775.1 Cephalopterus ornatus | reverse complement strand
TTGCCCCTCCTTTTGTTATTAACGTATTTCCTGTTCTCCCCTGGCCTGGGGGCTGTGTTTTTGGATGGCTGGGCTCCAGAGAGGGCTGACGTGACAGCCTTTACCTGCCATGTATCCACATGGAGCTGAGCCACTGGGGATCAAGCCAAAGGGACCTGGAGCCACACCCCAGTGCTGAAGGAGTCGGTTCCTGCCACCTGCCCACCCCTCCATGCCCTCCCTGCAGCGGGAAGAGGGGACATGCAGCACAGGACATGACTGCCTGATATTTCCAGAGATCCAAGGAAGAATAAAACAGAGGTAAAGAGCTTGGATTGTGCAGGGGACTAGATACAAAACAGAGAGCAAGGCAAGCTCAGCCCTCCTTAGCTCCTTGGTGTGACCATTGGGAAAGCATGGGATTTGGGGACCTAACTGAGACAGAAGATGACAACAGAAAAAACAAACCCTCAGCTCTGAGAATCTGAGCTCAAAGATAGGACCCCTAGTGCCATCAGGATCAATTTCGGGATGGAGTTTACATCAACCCCATAACAGCACTATGTATGTCTGAGCCTTGGCTGCACTTCTCCCCGCACAGGGAGGGAGCAGGTACCACTCCACGGATTTACAGATGTGAGGGTTAACACCCTCATCTCCCTCTCTCCTGCCAGAGCACAGCACAGTCTTGCTGCCATAATGCTGACTTAAGATCTTCCATTAAAAGTTCCCCTCCTCAAAAAACACTGGATTTCAAAGCAAACCCTCCTGCCAGCATCTCTATTTATACAGTATCAAGCACTGATGCCATTTAACAACCCCCTCCCTTTTCTTGACATTATCTTAAGCTGCTCTGCCAAATTGAGCAAACCTGCTGTCCAGAGTATGTTACTCCTCATCTTTCCCTCCTCTCCCCACAACCACTGCCACTACCACCCCTCAAAAAAGGGACCAAAGTACAAATAATCCAGCCTCTGCCACTTGGACTGGTTTTAATCAAAGCATTTGCCGGGTTTTCTTCTGTGTGGGACACCTCATTAACAACTTCACACCTCTAAGAAGGGGAGGAAAAATTATGTTATCCATACTGGTACCTGGTGTTTTGCACCAGGGACAAGTTTTATTTTGGTGAGGAACAAAACAACAACAAGATTATATCCAGAATCAAAAGCTTTCCTGGGCTGAAAGGGCTTAGAGATCAGCAGGACCATATTTGTCAGACAGGAGATTAGGGCCTAATGAAATTTGTCTTTGTACATGTCTGTTTCTGTCTTTTTTGGGGGTCTTTGTAAAAGCCAGGCTTATTAAAATGCAGGGAGAACCCCACACAAAAGACATTTCTGAGGGTCCAAAGGCGGGCTTATTAATGCAGAGGTTTTGTACGGAGTATGCCAGTTTGAGGAGGTTTTGGGCATTGTTTAGGGAGAAGAAAGCAAGCTTCACTGATCGTTTTCTTCTCCAGTTTTAATCAGAGCAGCTGAAGCAAGCAGGTGCTGCGACTCAGAGCCCGCCAAAAAGGGGGAGGGAGACATCACAGAGAACAACTCATCTGCATGAAGGATTTTTACTATTTCGGCTTCTTAAATTGCATTGCAGAAGTGTTGGGTCCTCCGGGAGGGTGGTAAGAAGCTGCTGGAGAAGCATCACATAGGCATATACCAGAAGTCAAAATGTGCTGCAACAGGTTGGCATCAACACTCAGTAATTTTAAACAAAGCATCTATTTTCCTACATACATCTCCCAGGGCAGCAGTCATGATCCCAAGGCTGCCAGAGCTCAAGGAGCATTTGGGCAATGCTCTTGGGTACAGGATGAGATTTTGGGGTTGTTCTGTGCAGAGTTTCTTCCCATCCTGAATTTATCTGTGGGACTTGCTGATCCTTGTGGTTCCCTTCCAATTCAGGATATTCTGTGATCTACCTCCTTCTATGATCTCTGAGAATGCCAAGCTACTGACACGGAAAAAAATAAAGGGTTGTGTCAGAGATCCTCATATGCAGCACAACTCCAGTTCTTCCACTGATTCCGAAAAACAGCAGGGTCAACACCCAACACACCTGACCACTTATAAACAGCACCTGCAGCAGCACAAGGGATGGTTTACCTCAACAGGGTCCTAACACTGGGAAAAGACAGTGCTAGCACATGGTGCTTTCACATGGCCCTCAAGGACAGAGCGACAGTGACAATAGTCACAGCCCAAGCATGCTGGCTTGGCTCTGGGAAAAGGGGGCGGAGGTAGAGATTTGCCTTTGGCCTCCTTAAGTACCTTGGTTCCCCTCCAAAGAAAAGTTTGTACAGTTGGAAAAGCAAACCAACGAGTAGGTTGTGCAAGGGGTTGGATCCCACCAAGTCCTCACTTGCAAGAAATGTGAAAATCTCCACGAGGCACTTCTAGAACTTCCTCTGACTCTCAGCCCAATGGGGAAAGCCTACATCAACCTTCTCGTTGGGAAACCTGCCCAAGGCTCCTTCTAGCAAGTGTTTCTAGAGCATGACTATTTTGCTGTTGGCAGCAGAGCCCTCGGGAGTGTTTACTCATGAGCAGCTTTTGACACTTTGACAACAGAGTTGGGTCCACCCAGCTGGATTTTTTTCCCCACTGCTTGCACGTTTCCACCTGCTATGCTGTGAAAACTATGAGAAAAATGTCATGTGTTTTCTTATGAGATTTTTCCTTCTGAGAAAACGTGGGAACCAGTCCCATGCTGCCTCAGCCAAGAGAGGAGCGTACGGAGGGTAAGCATGGAGGAGGACACAAGAGGAGGATGCAACAGCGAGCCCTGGGAACCGACCAGCACAGAGAACTGAGGGAAAAGCATCCCAGAGAGGCACGGCTGCCAAGTCCCTTGGGACTAATTTTTCTTTTTATGCTCGATCTAAGCTGCTTGCAACAAAAACCAACTCTGACGCTGAGGATAAAATACCATGAGCTGCCCATGTTATTGAATAATTCACATGAATTATTTCTCTATGAAGTATCTGATGGCTGTGTAGAAGCACAACAAGTAATGACAACAAGATTCCCCACAACCATGTTATGGAACAGCACCTGACTTGTTCTGCAGAGCCCCAGAGGCAGTCACAGTGCACACTCAGCAGTGCCATCCAGCTGAGGTACAACAGATTTGTGGGTTTTGTTCACCTACCTTTCCAGTCAAACCTTTGCTGACATCTCCCTCACCTCCTGCAGGTGCAGAGCAAACCACAGAAAAATCTTGGTTTATTTTATTTCTAAGAACAACCATCGCTGCCAGCCCAGCAAGGCACTCCATGGGCAAGGGAAGCAGAAAGCTGAGGCTGGGTTAAAATTGCTTTATAAGCCTGATGGTTTTCACCTGTGCTCAGAGGATATTTTCATGGAAATCAGGTGGGCTGAGTCTGGGCATAGGAGTTCAGCTCAGAGGAGGAAGAGTTTCTCCCCCCCACAAGGCTGGCAACAATTTGAAACCTCAAAAAATCTTTATTATTATTATTGTACTCTTCATACTGCAACCCTGCTCAAGCACATAGAAAGACATGTTCCCTGACAGCTTACATAAAGGAAATGCTTTGATGGATCAAAATTTATATGAAAATATCATAAAAAAATTCCTAGGATAGTTTATCCCTCATTATGTTGGATGCACTAAAGGAGGGACCATTTGGTCAGACCCATGGCCAGCAGTGAAAGGGACAGGGGAAGGAGCTCCAACACTAAGGAGCATCTTTGACTTGTTTTTTCCTACAAGTAAAAGGAGGACCAGCTGCCTGGCAAAAGCCAAATAACATCCTGGGAGGATGTTTCCCACCCCAGAGCACACAGAGCTCTGGGGTCATGCTGAAGGGTCAATGAAGAGATTGAGGTTTTAAAAATGATGCACGATTTTCATGGGATTCATCTGCTTTTTGAAGGTCAGCATTTCCAGATTCCGTTCAGCATAGCATCTGGAGGATCTGTGTAAAGGTTAACAGGTTAGCACAGGGCTACAGACAAATCCATGAGGATCAGCAATAGCGTGGATGGTCCAAGGAACTCAGGCACTGCTAAATCCCTCTCTCACAGGGAAAGGTTACAGATCAGAACATGGAGAATCAGCTGACTTAAAATGGATTTATATTTACATATATATGAAAGATAAATATATACTCACATATATACATACTCACAGACCCATGGAACCCATTGCCAAAATATCACTGATTTTAAGATTTTATCCATATCCAAGGAATCATAGAATAGCCTAAGCTGGAAAGGACCCACAGGGATGATGGAGTCCAAAAAGGAAAGACAGGGTGGATACTTATGGTAGGTGCTTAGTCATCCCACCTAGGCTCCACACTTCAAGGAGCACATGAAGCTCTGTCCATCCAAAGGCAGAAAGAATTGGGGGATGTCTGGGGATTATCCAAGGGGAGTATTTCCACTTTTTCTCTGAGATTGTCAGCTGGAGGCTGTGAGAAGCCAGGTGAGGTGAACCACAGCCACTTGATGGCCCCAACCAGATGCCTTTCTGGGATGCTCTCGGGCCCCAAGCCCATCCTTGGCTCTGACTGCCCACATTTTCCAGCCCCAGAGCCCACCAGATGGTGCTCTCGGTATTAGTTCAGGCTGAGTTAATTTGTGCCTTTTCATTCCACTGAGAAACTCCAGCACAGGTGGGGTGTGGAGAATCACCACCAAGAGCAACAGATTTCTGTGCTTTCCTAGAGAGCCACATAGGTGGTGTGGCTTCATCCCAGGTGTGACATGGCCCAAAAACCAGAAACAGGATTTTGAAGCATCTGGACGTGATGGTGGGTTACGGGCTCTACCACACACCTTCCAGCCCTAATATAGTCCTAATTGTTGTATCTTGATGTTGAGGTCACTCGAAACCCTCTGATGCACCCTTTCTTGAAGGCTCCCTCCATGGGACCACTTTTTTGAGCTTTTCTGGAGTGGTAACTCACAGCCATGAGAGCTGGATGGGACACCAGAGGACTTTGCTATTTCTGCTTGCTAGAGATATTCGATGTGTCTTGTTTTACAGGCAACTCGCAATACCTGGGAGAGGTTGCACAGGGTTGTTGAGGGATCTCCAACACAACCAGCTTGCACTGACATCCATGTGCTGTGAGTTCTGATGAACTCTGAAGTCCCTTTCAGCCTTTGTTTCTCCCCAGTTTTCTATGAGAGGAATGCCTGCAGTTCCCATGCCCTTGGCAGACTACAGTACTCATAATTATAGCAGGTCTGGAGAACTGGGCTAATTGTAGTGTTGATCCTAAGGTTGTTTCCTCAGCCCAGCAGGATGGCCTGTTCTCCTTTCACTCTTCCAGCTTAATAAGGCTCTCTTTAATTTCTCCTTAATAAAACTTGGGGCAAAGGGAACATTTAATGTGCAGTTAAATAAAAACCAGAAAGGGCACCATACTGACCAACTTCCTAAAAACCAAGTGCCTGTTCTACAGCCATCCATGAGACGTCAGCAGCGAAATCAAACCTCGGGTACAGAAGCCTGAATGCTAAGAAAACCTCAGTGGCTTTTGTTTGTTACCAATAATGCGATTTTATTGCTGAGGAGCTGGAAAAGGGAGAGCATTAAAGGTTCCCTATGTGGGGACGCGGGAGCGCCACAACCATTTATGTCCATAATGAGTTTTGCTGCCTCTGAGCAGAGCACAGTTAATAACAGATCATAAAGTGGGTTTACCACCCCCATTGCCAGTCTCTGAAGGTTACTAAAAGCCTGTTCAAATGAGCGCGGTCAGATTTGCCTGGCTGGTCAGAAACCACCATTTTCTTCGTGGTTTAGGGGAAACCTGTGTTTCTGCCCTCATTGAAACGGGTGAAAATCAGGAGTGGAGCAAACAGAGCCAACCTGATGTTGTTCAAAATCACTGAAATTTGTCTGATGGTGCTATTTGTTTGTTCCACCTGGAGCTGTCCCATCAGCTCCTTAATTAATTCTAAAATTTCCCTATTTTATCAAAACTCCTTATAAAACATCTCCACACTGGACAGGGTTAATCCAGCCCTGGGTGCTGAGGCCCAGGTTGCCCAGAGAAGCTGTGACTGCCCCATCTCTGGAAGTGCTCAAGGCCAGGTTGGATGGGGCTTGGACACCCAACCTGTGCCAGGGCCTCACAGGGAAGGATTTCTTCCTAATATCCCATCTAAACCTACCTGAGGGTGGTGCCCAGAGAAGTGCCCTTTCTCCTTTTGGAGAAGCCAGCTCCATCTTGCATACACACTTTTCCATTTACAGCCAAAAAGAGAGGGGGGAAAAGCTCCATTTCCATTGTTCATTTGGTGCTTTGATTTCTCTCCATTTTCCTTGCCTTTGTCTGTGTGGGAATGTGCATTTGAGGGAACGAGTAACATATTTGAATGTTTTCTGCAGTTGTTTAGTGAGTCCCCTTCTGAAGCCTTATGGACCACCACGGGCTGAGAAACTGTGATGGAAGATCCGCAGAGACAGCCTTGTGCAAATCCAGCGTCATCCCTTTGAAGTCCTCAGGGCTTCCACAGCAGCCAGAAGTAATTAGGGACAGAAAGGGATTGTGAGAGCCATGCTGGCTCGGCATCAGCACTTCCCGCTGGCTTGGAATAAAGCGGAGCTGAGCCGATGCCGAGCACTGTTGGAATTATGACACCAAATGTCCAACCTATTTATGGAGCCCGCCCAGGGCTCACAGGCAGCAGCAGCTCCTCCACAGCAGCACTCACACTGTCAACCCCCCGTTGCAGCAGTACCAGAATTACACCCCATCCCACCAAGCCGGGTGCCTGCAGCCTCCAATTTCCTTAGCGGTGTCCAAGGCCTGGTTGGACAGGGCTTGGAGCAACCTGGTCTAGTGGAAGTGTCCCTGCCCGTGGCAATGGGGTGGAACAAGATGGTCTCTAAGGTTCCTTCCAACCCAAACCATTCTGAGATTCTCTGAAGACCAGCACAAGCACAAATTAACACATGACTTTATGCAGCTCTGAGACTTGCAGAGAAAAAAAATCAGTACTGAATAATAAAAAGGCTTCTTCTTACCTTACTAAACCTCTCCATCTGCCGAGAGCTCCCTCTGCCATGGGGTGCTGAGCCTTAGCAACCAGTACCACTTCCCCCTCTGGATTCATGCAGTGGCTCCTCCATATGATATGGGTACAGTTAATGACAGTACCTATTGCTTAACTAGCCAGCTCTCCTGTGTCTTCCCCAGTAATGGATGCACCCACAGTCAGAGATGTCACCTTCCCAAAGATACCATGTGCCTGGGAAGATCCCTCCTCCACTGCTGAACTGTAAGATCAGGTCTGTAGGGTGGCTGGAGGAGATGACTCCGTGGGCTGGACTAGATGACTTCTAAAGGTCCCTTCCAACCCAAACTGTTCTATAATTACTTTGGGGATATTCCAGAAGAATATCCCTCTTCCTGCTTTTCCCCTTCTAGGCATGGTTTTGAGAAGCGTGTTCCTCTACCTCTGTTTTTCTTCTGCTGTCTTGCTTTTTTTCTCCCCTCTTGCCTTCCCTCCTCCCCCATTATCTTATAGCAAAATTACAATTTTCCACAGCAAAGACTGTGGGCATCACCAAAGTCAGAAGGCACCTTGGGTGGTTTTTAGTCCAACCTCATACTCAAAACAGGGCCAGATTCAGAGCTGGATCTCAAATTTTGCATGTGTTGTAAAGATGAGCACAAATGTGAGACCAAGTTGTGTTTGGGACAAACCATGAATATTCCCACAGAAATTTTTCAACAGTAAATTCTCATTCATCCCAATTCACTGGACTTGTGGGAGGACTTTGATTTTGAAGGTGTTGAACAGGAAAACCTCAGAAAGTTTTTACGTTTGAACCCAAAAGCTTCATTTCATCCTTCTCACATGGGTTATTCCACCCTTTCCTTCCATTCTGATGCCTACGATTTGCATGACTTTACCTGGCATTTAGAGTAAATGGTCCACTTGGATCAGGTCTCTCCCATGTTTCTGACTCAACGTTTCACAAGAACTTTCAGTCAGTGTAAAAACTTTGACTTTTTCTCCCTGACCGGGAACAAAAGCAAATAGAAAACCATCAGGAAATTTCATTCCATGTGACAGGAATTTGACTTTCTGGACAGCTTTCAAGAACGGTGGCTGGCTGAGACAGCTCATCAAAGCTTTGGAAGTGTATCCAAAGGCTCAAAGCTGGCAGCACGTCCGTCAGTCCTTGCATCCACTGCCAATATTGTGAGGATGGGATTTTTCAGGGTCCCCTCAAAGAACTGAATATACAGTTCCCAAAATGCCTGAGGTCTCTAATTCTCTTCCCTTTTGAAGAGTCCCAGCCCTTTTTTTGGTTGTTTTTCATTCTGCTTTAGATAACCAAAGTGGGCCTCTCGCTCATGGGAAGCATTGTTATATGTGTCACCTCTCACCAAGAAAAGCGAAAAAGAGGGAGGAAAAAGCCACATGAAGATACTAAAACAAGGAACTGGAATGTCTACAAACTGCCGAGAGAGTTCATTCCTAATTCACATATCCCTATTTGCTGTTGCAAACAGCTATTTAGCTATTTATGCCATTATAAGCAATCACTCTTGGTTTCTGCTCAGCCTCAGATGGCTGGTTGGCCCATATATCTCACGCTGTACTTAAGTAGGATAGAAAAAACCAAACAAAGAACCCAAAAACAAAGCAAACAACAACAACAACAAAACCCAAAAACAAACAAGCAATCAAAAACCCCCAAAAAACCAACCAAACCAAAACCACCCAACAAATCAAAAAAAAACCCAAAAAAGAAGTGAACGCACTTTTTTTGGATGGGCACATCTGGTCCCCATGTGTAAGCCCAGCCTTAGGGAAAGCCTGCAGACAGAGAAAAGCTGCATGCTGTGGTTCTAGAAAAGTTTCTTTAGAGGTATGTTATAGATACACAGGCACAACCATTATAGATATGTGTGTAAATATACACAGAGAGAGAGACTGGGCAAGAAAGAGCTTTCTATATTTTCTTTTCTGAAGCTTGAAGATCCCATAGGGCCAGATGCAGATCCCTGGGCAGCACTGATTTATTGTAGAGCAGAGATGCTGTTCCTTGTGTGTTGCTGGATGGTGAGAGGCTGGGAAACAGAGAGGGACTCAGAATATCCCTGAGTTTGGCAGGGAAGGGCCCAGGATAGAAAGCAGATCCTAGAATGGTTTGTGTTGGAAAGGACCTTAAAGCTCATCCAGTCCCATCTCCTGCCACGGGCAGGGACACCTTTCACTAGCCCAGATTGCTCCAAGCCCTGTCCAACCTGGCCTTGGACTCTTCCAGAGACGGGGCAGCCACAGCTTCTCTGGGCAACCTGTGCCAGGGCCTCACACCCTCACGGGGAAGGATTTCTTCCCAATATCCCATCTAAATCTACCCTTCTTCAGCTTGAAGCCACTCCCCCTTGTCCTGTCCCTCCAGGGCCTTGTAAATAGTCTCTCTCCATCTTTCTTGTCAGCTCCCTTCAGGTCCTGGAAGGCGACAGTTAGGTCACCCTGAAGCCTTCTTTTTCAGGCTGGAAAAGCTGACCGATGTGAAATGATGGATATATTCATGCGAACATTTTTTTCTTATGTGAACTTTCTAACCTGCACACAGAGCTCAGGTCCTGGTGATGGGCAAGACATAAAGACTTTGTGATCCAGCCTGTGATCCTGCTGCCCAAAAACTAGAGCTGGTGCTGCTCTCTGGCCAGCAAAGTCTGTCCTCCTGTGGGAAGGCGGTGCCTGGAGATGCCTCCCCTTATCTTCAAACCCACCATCAGCCTTTATGCACTTCCGTCTTTAACTGCAAACCTCTAACTCAATTCACTTATTTTGCAGTGACAGAACAAATAATGCTTTCAGGATCTTACAGCTGATCAGCAGGACATCTTTAACCTAATTTGGATGGCAAGCAAAATGAGTAGGAATAAAACCAACTTGTCTCCTTGCCCCAAACGCTGGCCTCCCAAGGAACCAATGCTCACTTTGGCATTAAGAAGGGACCAAGCCATAAGCACAACCTGGTGCTTGACTGAATTAGGGCCAACAGCCTCCTAGGAGTAAATCCTTGCCTGCTGGGACTGAAATACCCTTGGACAGGATACACCGGAACACAGAACAGCCACTTTAAGGAGTATTTTCCTTCGGTGAGATCGTACATTTGTTCATTGCAAGGCCAAAAGGCATCCATATATTTCTGTAAACTGGAATTTTTGTGGCAGTCTGGGAGATAAAGTACTTATTTTTCCTTTGGCTTTCATGTTGGAGGTCAGTGTCTGATGTCCCTGCATCTTTCTGAACCCTGTTCCTTGGGAGACCTGCTGCCTGGCCCCATCCAGTGACCCCTGCAGCAGAGAAAATTAATCCTCCCTGCCATGGAAACACACACAGCAAATCCCAAAGGACCAGCCTTGAAGCAGTGATAACATCTGGAAGAGCATATCAAGCACAGAGCCAAGCGATCTCAAGTGATGGAGCAGCCTCCAGTCCCCAGGCCATCTGATTCAGGAACCAGTTACACTCACCTTTTGAAAACATTTCACCTCATCTCCCAGTTGTCCATGGACCATGGCTTGGAGAAGGCTCTCAGCCCTTCCCACGGAGGGAGCAGCTCCTATGGATGCCATGAATCCTAGGTGCTTGCTGTCATGTGAGATGCTTTTGGTGGGATCGGGATGCCACAGCCCAGTTACTGCCCTTTGCAAGGGCAGGGATTTCGCCTGTTGTTTTCCAACGCCAAAATGGAATGAGGTGGAAGGATTGCGCCAGTTCTTCGTGAAGGGACAAAGTGGTGTATACGGAGACTCATGTGGGAAAGAGGCTGGACAGGGAGTAGAGGAGGGGCTGGAAATTGGAAAATAGTGAAAAAAAAAATAAATAATGGAATTGGAAATATTACAAAACACCACCCACTTCCTTCCACAGCCTGTGTCCAGTTCTGGGCCCTCACAACAAGAGAGACATTGAGGGGCTGGAGCATGTCCAGGGAAGGGAACAGAGCTGGGGAAGGGGCTGGAGCAGCAGGAGTGGCTCAGGGATCTGGGGGGCTCATCCTGGAGAAAAGGAGGCTCAGGGGGGACCTTCTGGCTCTGCAAGTCCCTGACAGGAGTGGGAGGCAGCGGGGGGTCAGGCTCTGCTCCCAGGGAACAAGGGACGGGAGAGGAAACGGCCTCAAGCTGTGCCAGGGGAGAGTCAGGTTGGATATCAGGAAAAATTTCTCCATGGAAAGGGTGGTCAGGCATTGGAAGGGGCTGCCCAGGGAGGTGGTGGAGACCCCATCCTTGGGGGTGTTTAAAAGCCGTGTGGATGTGGCACTTGGGGACATGGTTTAGTGGTGGCCTTGGCCATGCCGGGGGAATGGTTGGACTCAATGGTCTTAGAGGGCTTTTCTCACCTAAACAATTCTATGATTTAAATCAGAAACCTTTTTTCCCCGCTTTTTCAAAGGATCTAAAAATGATCTTTCAATAAGGTCACGATAAATATCAAGGAGTCTCAAGTATTTTCATTAGAAGATGCCATTTGTTGTAGAAACAAGGGGAAAAAATCCCAGTACATGCTCAAAGCCTATATTTCCCCCTAGCAAATCTCTGAACAGTTTTCAACATTCCCTGGAAGATTTATAAGTCAAAGCATTTTCGTCTGAAATACCGCATTTCTGCAGCATCTACTGATATTGAACATGCTGCTTAAATAAGCCAACCCATACCCTTAAGTGAGCAACACAGAATCAGGGAATCATGAATATTGGAAAAGACCTCCAAGATCATCGAGTCCACATATTATTTGCTGCTGGCTTTTTCCAGGGACAGGAGCATGGTACCATAAGGGCATTCAAGCAATTATTTCTTGGTCACTTGCTCTTTTTTATATACTATAGAATATCCAGTAAATGACCCAAAAAACGATGTTGTTAGGAAGTTCCATGAGTATTACATGCACTTTTTTTTAGATCAGACCATAACTCTTGCAGCAGGGGGAAATTTCTGTGGCTAGAAAGGATAATGAAGACCAGGGTTTCACTAAAAGGTCCTTATGCCCTTGGATGGATGCTGTGGATGCTGTTTGGGAGCGGAGGGCTTTTTTCAGAATTCATAAAAAATGGGCTGTCACAGAATCATAGAATCCCAGAATTGTTTGGGTTGGAAGGGACCTTAAAGCTCATCTCATTCCACCCCCTGCCATGGGCAGGGACACCTTCCACTATCCCAGGCTTCTCCAAGGCCCGTCCAACCTCACCTTGAACAGGGATGGGGCAGGAAGGCTTTGCTCCTATGCAAGTTTCTTTGCAATTTCAAAGACAATGTAATTTTTCCCACTTTTCTCTACAGTAAGTTTGACTTGGCCAAAGGCAGAAACAACTGGATTATGAAGAATGTACATAGGAATTGAAAGGATGTCAGGTTTCCAAGCCCCTGCTCTATGCTATGCACAAATCTGGGAATCAGCATGTTTGCAAGATAGAGAAATTCCTGGGGATCATCCAAAAGAAAAAAGCCATTTTCCCGTTATAAGTGGACTGAAACCAGAGCTGGAAATCCAACCCTCTTTAAAACTGTGCTGCGGTTTGGATGAGATGCCCTGAGTCTGGATCAGCTAACTCCCATTTGATGCAGGAACCCAAACCAGATCTGTTTCATCTCACTGCTTCAGATGTGGCTGAAAAACTCCTGCATGTGACAGATTTCCCAATGTTTTCCTGCTTGCAAAACGGCTGCAGGTCCTTGTTTGAGCCAAGAAGCACGAGCACCGCTGGCGAAATCTATCAGCTTCAAGTCTAGGACCGTTTTTCAATGCAGTCATGAGCCTTTCTGAAACCCAGTTCCCAACCAGACTACACCATGGCAGTCTCCCATAGCTTTCTGGGAGGCTAGTTCAAGCACACAGTTCTGCACCCTTCTGGAAAGCTGGTTTTGGGGGAGTTTCCTGCGTTCTCTGGGCTGTAAAACACAGGAAAATTCACTTGGGAGCTTTCTATCCAATTTTGGGTCTTTTTTACATAACCTGCCTGCACATAACCTCCCCTCCCTCCATGCCCAGTCCCTATCTCTGCAACAAGGACCTTTGCCAAATAATACTTCTAGTCATATCTGGAGGATAAGGCATGCAAAGCTCTGGTGCATTCAAATAAAGATTGGAAATCATTTCCTTACAGGAAGGAGCTATCCCAGTTTGTCTTCCCTTCCTTTTGATTATACAGCTCAGATCAGGGAGAGTCAGGAAATTACATCGTCTTATGAAAAATAATAATAATTAAAAAAAAATAAAAAGGAAAGAGAAGAATATCAAGGAAAAGGAAATTTTTTCACTTCCTGCCAAAGACAATCTCACAACTTCTTTGAGGTTTCAAAGGCTTGGTTACATTTCTTTCTTTTCTTTTTTTTTTTTTTTTTTTTTTTTTTTTTTTTTTTTTTTTTTTTTTTTTTTTTTTTTTTTTTTTTTTTTTTTTTTTTTTTTTTTTTTTTTTTTTTTTTTTTTTTTTTTTTTTTTTTTTTTTTTTTTTTTTTTTTTTTTTTTTTTTTTTTTTTTTTTTTTTTTTTTTTTTTTTTTTTTTTTTTTTTTTTTTTTTTTTTTTTTTTTTTTTTTTTTTTTTTTTTTTTTTTTTTTTTTTTTTTTTTTTTTTTTTTTTTTTTTTTTTTTTTTTTTTTTTTTTTTTTTTTTTTTTTTTTTTTTTTTTTTTTTTTTTTTTTTTTTTTTTTTTTTTTTTTTTTTTTTTTTTTTTTTTTTTTTTTTTTTTTTTTTTTTTTTTTTTTTTTTTTTTTTTTTTTTTTTTTTTTTTTTTTTTTTTTTTTTTTTTTTTTTTTTTTTTTTTTTTTTTTTTTTTTTTTTTTTTTTTTTTTTTTTTTTTTTTTTTTTTTTTTTTTTTTTTTTTTTTTTTTTTTTTTTTTTTTTTTTTTTTTTTTTTTTTTTTTTTTTTTTTTTTTTTTTTGTTTTGTTTTGTTTTTGTTTTTGTTTTTTTGTTTTGTTTTTGTTTAAGTTTTACCCTAACAAGTAAACCACTTTGCACATGCTCCTTGTTTTTAAACAGAACGTGGGCCACTATGAGAAGGAGCAGTATTTTAATCCAATTTAATGTTTTAATATTAAAGATGGATGGATACTGACAGAGTAATCAAAAGCCAACACTTGCCCCACAATAAATCCTGAGGGCTGGTGAGAGGACTAACTTGGGTCAGTGTACAGAACCATCAGAGAATGGTTTAGGTTGGAAAGGACCTTAAAGACCATTCAGTTCCAACCTCCTGCCATAGGCAGGGACACTTCCCCCGAGACCAGGTTGTTCCAGACTCATCCCTTGCTCTGGACATCATCCGAACAAAGATAAGCCTTTCTGGGTAATAAAGTAGGAAAAAAAGAAATCACCATCAAACACGTGCCTAAATGCAGAATTTATGATTCTACAACCAACTGTTGGTCCATCAACATGGACAAACATGTTGTTTTACCTGTGCTCCCGACAAAACTGATGGGGAGGAGGGAGAGAGCCAAGCTTTCTGATGGGTGGAGAGAAAATACAGCTGAATTATTTACTGCCAGTTTTAGATTAACCGCTCCATGGGAATGATGGGACCAGGTGGGTGAAATACCTTCACCAAAATGATTTATGTCTGGCTTTTGTAAGAAGATACGCTATGACAGGCTGTACCATGCTCAGTCTAACTTGACCTGGATGGTCTTAGCACTGTAGTTTACACATAAATATGATTTTTCTTCTGCACCAGCTAAAGTCAGCTGTGTGCTGCACTCATTTGTATCTTAGCAAAATACACACTAACCTGACAAAAACCATGACTCCCTCTGGGAGCAAGGTACCACCTCCCCTACCAGCTGCAGGGGAGGGCAGTGATCTCAGCCAGCCCCCAGCTGAGCAGCAGAACAGGAGGGAGCAGCCCCCCAACTTTCTGATCAACTTTCCTGGCCTAAGCTTTTGCAGCTGTTCTACACTTGAAAAATGTTCACCCAAACCCTTTGATGTTGCTGCTGCCTTGCCCTTTCTAAAGAGAGGAATGCGGTCTGAGCATCCCAGCATCACAGAAGAGGGATTCCCCACCTCACAGCTCATCTACAACCCACTGACGGTGGGTTTGGTAAGGGTCCTTCAGTGTTTGCCTGTAAAAGAAACACTCTTAGCGGTGTGATTTACCATCCTATTAAGGGCTGCGCTTTGCTAGGTGGCCTGGGGCAATGGGGCAAGACAGGATGGGAGAGCTGGGGGTGTTGAGCCTGGAGAAAAGAAGGCTCCAGGGAGATTCCAGTTCCAGTGCCTAAAGGAGCTCCAGGAGAGCTGGAGAGGGACTTGGAACAAGCAATTTTTTATCAGCACTGATGCCACCATAGTGCTGTGACAGGGAGCGACGGCACAGTGGCTGCCCAGCACAGGCATGAGACAGCACAGCCTAGCAGCTGCTTTCCCCAAGCATCTCCCAGCCTTCCTCCCGTGCTCCTCTCCCAGCCCTGCTGCTGCAACCCACTGCCCAAACAAACTCCTGGTTACTCCTTTTAAATATCCCTCCCCTGAAAGTGCTCCTTAGATAGGAATCTTAGAGCAACACCCACCAAAGCCTCTGTGGGCATTTGAGACAGGCTGGAGAAAATCCATCTTATCCCCAGTCTAACAAGTATCTTCGGACATGGGTGAGCCCAAAGCATTGGTTTGTTTCCTTTTGTTATCACTGGAGATCAAAACAAAGCCAGGAGCACAGCAGAGGGTCCCCAGTGGCAGCAGGAGAACAGGAAGGGGTCAAAGGAGCATCATTAGCAGAGCAAGGTACCACACACCGGCTCCCACACCCAAACCTAAGCAATCCATGCTGGGAAGCCCCCCTCTCTCCTTCCATCCCCTCCAAGAGGAACCCATGGGGGTCCCAGCTCCATCCCAGAGCTGCAGGATCATGACCACAGTGGCAGCCCCTATGGCACCCAGCACAAGCCCATCACCACTCTGCTACAACATCCCAGCAAAGCAAATCCCTTTCATCAAACATCCCAACACACAAATATTTTCAGCAGGGTAAATCAGTGTGACTTTTAAGTGTTAGTAGAACCACAGGGTTACTTCTGATCTGGTGACACAGCTTGTCCTAACCTTATTTGTCTCTTTGGAACTAGAGCCTCACACAGCAAATTACGCTATGTACCCTATAGAGCAAACCATGTGTCCATAATCCCAGCTAGTCCTTTTTCCAATGGGTTGTTGTTCGCCACATTCCAATACTACCAGATTGGCATGCAAAACATCTAAACCTTCTTTTAAAAGCCTTAGGATAGGCTTAAATCCTAAAAACTTCATGAAGTAGCTGCAGAATTTCCATATCCATAAGGAATTTCTTCAGCTGCCTTGTGGGGCAGGCAGAAGATTATTCTGCAGTCCCTCTTGGACTATGGAGAAGTGCTCCTCTCAAGGCCTGGGCACCATCCATCCCAACATCATCACTCAAAAACCGCTGGAGCACTGAACAGTAGGCTTGAAAACCCTCTTTTCTTTCCTACTTTAAACATTTAATATTATATATTAATAGAAGTATTATTTAATATTTCACCCCTCCTTCAAGTAGCATCAAGTGTCCTGTAAAATACAGGAGCTGGTAGACAGCAGTGGTTTCGTCACCTTCTCTGCATCACTCACTGTTTCAAAAACCCACCCTTATTGTGCTCCTCAGTAAATTAAACATCCCTGATATGTTTAATCCCCTCCTCCTGTGGAAGACTTTCCAAGCTCCTCATCCTTTCTGCCTCCTTTTGCTGGCCCTGCTGCAGTCACGTTTCCATCTGGTTTGGGCACAGGAATGCTCCCCAAGGTGACAGTGCTCCTATCAGTTGTAGGATGTCATTCAGATACCCCCTCAGGGTTGCTCTCCAATCCCCCTAAAGTAATGAAACACCTCCTGGAGTGGGAGATGTAGCATCTGGGAATAAGCACTGCCAGGGCTGATGGTACAAACTATTTCAGGATAGTGTAAAGCTGGAAATTTCTGCCATGGGAGGAAGAGGTGAAAGAGTCAAACCTGCCTCTTGCATGGTCATTTTTTGGTTTAAAGGATGATGGGGAAATTACCGTCTCCCCTACATCCTGTGCCATAGATAGCAAATATCCCAGTGTCCCCATTTTGGGTCTCTTTATAATGGTCTACAGCTGAAATTGAAAATGTTACCTCTGGAAGGTGAACAACACAGCACCAACGCACTTGGCACCATGAGGTCTGACAGCTCCTGGCACACAGGGACATTTGGGGACTTCAGTTTCAGGAAAAGGATGGGTTTGGCAACCCTTCAGTCCCCGGTGGCTGCTCCATCAAAAACATTTTGCCATGCAGCATCCCTATAGCTAGGGAGAATATTTCCCACTTCCATACTAATTTTACTTGGATTTCCACCAAGAAAGCAAACCAGTTTTTAAGGAATGAAATTAAATCAAAAGCAAAATCATTTTGCTTTTCTCACAAATTCTCTTTCCCCCTTTTCTGGTGCAGAGATGGAAAATTATATGGGAAGTGGGAGGAAAAAGTATTGTTTAGAATAATAATTTTTCTGCATGAAGAACTGGAAAACTCACCCCAGCTTAATCCAAAAGAGCTGAATTTCCATGTCTCACTTCACCCCTCTAAACCTCTCACCCGGCAGTGACCTGGATGTTTGCTCATTTTGGGGGCTTTGGGCTTTCGTGAAGTGCCATGGGAAAGGCAGAGGCTGTGGATGGAAGAATGGGGAGAAAGAAGGAATTGGATGCCTCCAAAGAGAAATGCTGCCTTGTGGAAACTGGGATGGCTGCAAGCCTCTCACAGCTCATTGCTCCACAGCAAACAAGCTGGTGGTCCCCATCCAATCCCGGGCAAACATCCAACTTGGAGACCCTCCATTCCGAAATAGCGGCAGCTGCTGAATGTCCCAGCAGTGTCTGCTGCGTGGGGAGAACACACAGAGACGGGACACATGCACAAGCCCTCACCATCCCTGAGGATGGGCAAGAGGAGGCCAGTGCTGTTTTGGCACTGCACAGTCCCCCACAGCATGAGCTGCTCCCATGACAAACTGTTGGTCTTCTCTAAGGGATAACAGACCTTCCCATGAGAAGACCACACGAAAGAAATTAAAGACCGAGTCCAAGAACAGGCAGGATCTAACTAGTCCAGCTTAAATTCTAATGTAACATCCAACTGGCCTTCATCCCAAGATGCGATGTGAGACTCAATCGAGTCAAACTCGAGCATGTCAGCAGGGTGGGCTGTCCCACCTCAGACAACACAACACCCCTAAGATGAAACCACCAGCAAATGGGCTTCTGCTGCCCATGGCTCTTGGGCCAAGCTAGTGATAGCTGCTGCATCCATCCCTGAGACACCACTGAACAACCAGAGGGATTTTTCCAACCTCTTGCCACTGTCTCAGTGTACAGGGAATTCTGTAACTTCCCATGCACATGGAGATTTTATTTTTCCCTTCTTTTTCAATTACATGTTCCATTAACTGCCTGCACCTCCTGATTGCTGAACACTAGCTGAGGTTTCAAAACTGAAGAAGGAAATAAAGCAGTGATCTATTACCATTTGCAGCTGCCATGGGATGATGCAAAACTTAACCACTTGTTTGTGAAATGCTTTTACTAGCAGGGAACAAAGGCTGGGAGAAAAGCAATCCCTTGCGGAAGATAATTTCTACGCCATCACCCTCTTGATTTTCTTTTAAATAAATGCTTGGGGAAGTGGAAGCCCTCAAAGTATGTACAGGTGATGACAGCTCTAGGCTCTCTGCTACAGAAGACTCCCAAATTCACTCCAGCAATGCCATTACTGCTGGCCCTCCCCAAAGGTCATCAGACCACAAGGTCACTGTTCTGACCACACACAACCCTACTGCAGGCAAAAGAGCCACCAGGAGGGCCCATGGTGGGATTTCAGCAATTCGTGGTGTTATTTGAATCAGAGACCATGCTCTGAATTCGATCCCCTCAGCCTTCCCTTGGTTGGCTTCAGCTCCAGAAGACCTCTTGGGTCAGCTCTGCCCTTGACAGGTGGGTTTAGTCGACACTCCTCAGATGGCTTTTTTAGAGGTCATACCATTCCTGACAAGACCATTCCAATGGGATCTGCTGACCTGATGCAATCCTGCTGAGAATGACAGCTCCGTGTAGCTATTCCTTGAAGAGGTGGCTATGGATAGATACAGAACTCTGAACAAGACAGCCCCTTGCAGCTCACCTCTGCTGAACCCTGTGAGGAGTGGCTGCAGCTCCCCATCAGCACCATTCCAGCAGCACTGGAGGGACTCTGCTGGTCCCACACCCGCATGTTCCTCCCCAATTATTACAAAAACCTCTCTGCTCCCCAACTCAGCCCATGTGAATTGGGCTCAAAGACCACCCATCTTGAGCTGCAGAGCATTCAGGGATGGATAAAAATAACAACTGCATTAAGTGAGGCTCCGCTCCTTGCCAGGAAGACTAGCAGTGGGAAAATTCCTCCTTTAGGGAGTTCTGCAGCCAAAGACCAGCCCTTAGGGTTCACGACCAACAGCACACCCCACGCAAGTTTAACAGCTATGGGGGAAACATGGGAAGAATAATGAGACTGATGACTTCCCCTAAATCTCGCTATGGCCCTCATTCCTCAAAGGGAGAGCATGGTTAGGTCAGTGATCCTGGTGGAATAACAGGCAACCAGCACTCAGGCTCGTTTATCAAAGCTGTTAGAGGGGAGCTGGGGACAGGAAAGCTGCACCAACTGCAGCATCATCTTTCCCTCCAGCCCGTTTGTTATTAAGAACAAACCAACCTGAGGATATTAGAGAAGGAGGAAGAATCACCTCATTCACTTGTCAAACAGATTTCCACCAAGCATCTCCGAGGACAGGTCCGCATGTGCCAAGTGAAGAGTATGTTGTATAATGAAGAGCCATGAAAAGGCAAGAGCTAAGTTATGGATAACAGAGAAAAATACTCCATGGAGGTGAAAGATGAATATGCACACACATGCCCTTCAAATATTTTTTACTTTGCAGAAATGCAACGGAAGGAAAAACAGGATGGAGAATTTTGTCTCTACACAACCACCAAGTGCTAAAAGTCCCCTGAAGGCTTAAATGACGTGTCTATCCTCCAAACCTTCCCAACACTTGCCCTCAGAATAATACAGGAAAGCCTGTTACACAATCCCATACCTGTTCTTACTGAAAGGAGCACTTCAACACTGGACTACAGAGAACTTTGTGCTTTATGCACAGAATTGGATTTGTCTGGCTGCCTTTCGCCCTCTAAGTCTAATCAGAGGTTACCTGGCTCATTTTACAGTGCAGTCTGGGCATAACCTTTATGTAACAGGAAAAAAAAAGACTTGTCACAACAGAATCACAGCAAGGTTTTGCAGAACCAATATGCAAAAGCTGATCTATGCATCAACTACTCACACTTTTTTTTTCTCTCCTCCTTTTCATAGACAAGACAGTTCTCTTTCCCCACCTCCCACCACTTTCTAATCACTGCCCTGCCACCTGGTAAAAGAACAGTAAAACGCTGGCACAGCAGAGCAGGCAACAGCAATATTTAATGATTAAAATAATTTTTCTGAACCTCAGACTATTTGGAACCTCCCAAAAAGTCTTCCAAGTGAGTTAAGAATCACGTGGGATGACAACTGTGCATGACAAAAAGGCCTCAAAACACCTTCCAAATTAATTACTAAGTTCAGCCACCACCAAGTCTTCTGCTAAGAGCCCCAGGGCCCAGTTTTTCTACTTTTGATTGATTTTACTTAATCACAGAGCTTGTTAGTTACCAGAAAGCCCCCCAAATTGCATCGTGCTTGACCTCCTTTGGATCCCACTCATGGGATTTGGGGATGGTGCCACCCAGCCAGATGTTTCCAGCGCCTTTTGACAAGAAATACATATTTTTCTTTTATTGGACACCCTGGCAAGAGAACCCACGTGGAATGTAAACTCTGTGTGCAGAGATATCTATCTTCTCTCACTGTTTATAAACACATAGAGCCCAATTCTTCCCCCACCAGAGTTATATGAGCCCAGAATTTATCAACATTGGAGAACATACTCCTGATTTACACTGAAACAAACGGGAAAATTGTTTGCAGGAGAAAAAAACAGATGAAGCAAGCAACTCTCATTTGCATACAGATTTGAATACACACACAACACAATATTTACATTACTTGTAATCAACACCCTTGCCTCAATACCCACTAGAGCAAACCTGAGATCCAGAGGGAAAGTCAGGGAAAAATACCCTCGTCTTCCCCAGGGGGAAGGGAGGCTGCTTACACCTGAGAAATTCCCTTGGCAACATCTTCATTTAGCAGTTGCTTTGACATCCCTAAGCCAGCCCTCACATTTTCTCTGCTGAAAGAGCAGGACTGGGGTGTCACAGATCATACACCCACAGATCCACAGAGGGTTTCCTGGCTTCTCACCAACTCACCAAGGCCAGGTTGGACGGGACTTGGAGCAACCCGGTCTAGTGGAAGGTGTCCCTGCCCATGGCATGGCGCTGGAAAAAGATGAGCTTTAAGGTTGCTTCCAACCCAAGGTCTGTAGCTCCAAGTTCCCTTTCTTTGCTGCTTTTCCTGCCTTGCTCCTGGGTCTTGCTCTGCTCCACCTCCTGTTTGCTGCCCCACAGGACTGTGGCCTGGTCCCAAGAGGCACCAAAGGCAGATTACTAGGCTGCATCTACCTTCTCCCACCCAGCTACTGGCCCAGCCTTCAGTACCTGCAAAAATCACCTGGTGATTCTAATGAAATCAGGCCTGTAGGTCCTGTTCAAAGGCCCAAAAGGCAGGAAATCAAAGTACATTAGTTTGATAACTGGACTGCATACCGATGAGGCAACAAGGATGGTTTGCATCAAACGTCCTTACAAGACAGAAGAGAAGCCACCGATGTTTTGACACCAAAAAATTATGATACTTGTAGGGCTGAGCTCTCATAATGATGCATTTTCTGGCCCCTGTTATTGTTGAAATAACATGAACACACTGGTAACGGAATAAAACACTCTCTATATACATATGTATCTGTACATTTATAAATGTGCAAACACATAGACAGGAGGAGAGATAAATATCTGCAGTTCACAAATGAGCAGCTTTAGGAAGCTAGAGGACACGAGGGAGGATTTTGTTTAGAATACAGCTTCCCCCTTCCTCCCTCAGGACAAGATCTCAAACATCTGTCCCCCATTGCCTTCCAGTGAAGCCAAAGGGGTCATGAGTGCAAAACCAACACTGCACAAGGAGGTCACACTTTGGCAGGGTAGTCACTTGATTTTGGATGGATGAGGAGCACTGAATGTGCTCATCCCCTGCAGCTTCTGCCTGATGGGGCTGCAAAGCTCTGGCAAGGTGCTGCTCCTTTGCCACATTGATTTAAAGGGTTGGGGATGACAAAACTGGCCAGAGATAAGGTTAATCACTGACCCTGTGTTTCTCTCCCTCCATCCTCACCATTTCACAACTGTATCTGAGTATGAGTGGAGATGCCTCGCTCCTTTAATCTGTTTTTTTAATGCTCTTATGGTGGGAATCTGGGATCATCAAACTTAATGCAGCTCAAAATATTTAGAAAAGCAGAGGAGGGCAGAAAAAGGATAAATACACATACAAATAAAATCCCAGAAGGGGGAGGAAGCAAAGCTGTATTACAGCAAAGGAGCCCTGTTAGCACATGACACACTGCTGGGAGCAGGAGAAGACTGAAACATGCAGGTACCAAGTGATATTGCAGCTGAGTGCCAGGACAGCATCCCTCCAGGAGCAGGCAGGGGAAAACCAACTGTTTGAACAGCAGAACTAGGCTGAAATGCTTTCTGAAAGGGCTTCTGGAGGGAGAACGTGGAGAGGGTCTCAGTGGCCCAGGCTAAGCCTGTCCCCCTGCAAACAGTGCTGCCCCCACATCCCTCACAGACACGTGCATCTGTACGGGCGATTCACCCAGGGGCACCAATGCTCTGGAACGCCCCAACATCTGGTGGCTTCTGGTGCTGCAAGACAGGACAAGTGGGTGGCCATCAGCCAGAGGGAGAGGGCTGCCACCAGAGGCAGAGATTAGCAAAAGTGTGTACGTGTTGCACCCCGAGAGGGAAAGCTGTGACAGCCTGACTTCGAGCCCAGCCCACAGCAGGACAAAAAGATTGATATCAACCATCCTCCCTTGCTCTGGGATATTCCTTTGGGAAGGTGGTGCCAAGCCACATGGAAGCACATGCTTCCTTCACACCAAGCCACGTGGGACAGCCTCCAGCACAGCTGCTCCGAAATCCCTGCAATCCCAATCAGGAATTAAACATGCCTAGCAAATTCCCCTTATAAATCTCTGGCAGCCTAACTCATACAGGGCTTCTGCAGAATGACAAATGCCTGCCATTTTCCTAGGAATAAAGGAAAAGAGGCCTCCTTCCTTCCATTAGCCCTTTGAGGGTAGTTTGGGTTTCTCTTGCTGTTCCAGGCTGGCTGGAGGCATGTGATGGGACAAAGATGTAGTTTGGGGGTTTTTTATCCCCACAACACTATATCTACATATAATACTGGTTTTTTTCCAGCTGACTCTAGATCCCAGCCTCAGCCCATCTTCCCTTTAGCCCCAGAGATCCATCACAAGGAAGTCACATTGGGTTGTCCAGATGATGAACTGGACAACCACGGTCATTGCTGTCACAACCACTCTGTCTCCAAGGCTGGTTGCTGTCCACCACCTTTGGATAGATCTTCATAAGATCCCAGAAAGACCAGATAAATAATCCCACAACACACCGGGATGTGCTGTGAGTCCTTGGCATCAAATCTATGCACCAGGGCAAGGTGGATTCTGCAGTTTGTTTGCTCTCATAAGTGAGCCAGACTAACAGGAAGGACCAGGGTGTAGCTCACTGCAGGGATCTGTGCTCAGGGATACTGCCAAGCAGCCCCAGAGAGGTGAGGACAGCAAATTCGCTGTGAAACCCAGCTAGAAAGTCTCTGCAGGAAGAAGTTGCCTGACTTAAGAAGCATAAAATCAAAATCCTTCCCTGGACAATATCCCTTTTGTTTAAGGAGGAAAGTAGTCCTGAAAAAGCAAAGTTTTTCTCTTGGAAAACTTCAATAGCCAAGCCTTGGGAGACTGCTGAACTCTCCACAGCCCTCAGGAGGAAGGTGAAGCTGAAACACTCCATCCAGGAAAGGCCCTCAGGAAAACAAACCCTGTTTGTTCCCTGCTGATTTTCCTGCTCTTTTTTTGCCTTGGGAGGAGGGGAACCCTCCTGGCACAGTCACCCACACTGGGAGCAGGGGCCCTTTACTACTCAGCTCCACCTGCCACCAATTTGCACACCCTTTCTCTGCCGACATTCCCTGCTGCACCCATCCAGGCCTGCTTTTCCCTGGGTGTCCCACAGTCACCTTTCCCCTGGTCCAGCCACTCAACAGAAACCACAAGCCCAGCAAACCAACCTTTCCCAGTTTATTTAACATAATCCTCCTCAGTCAAATCCTGTGAACAGCATAGGAAAGGGAAAAGAGCCAGAACAACGTGATGAGCTCCTTTGCTCCCAAGAAAAGCCCTTGGAGGGGGTGGGTCAGGAGCTGCAAAGCATCCAGGTACCCATGGAGACAAGCCCACATTTTGAGAACTAGATGCATGATTTGGGGATATTTTTCCATGGGAGTAAGTAAATTGCACCACCCAGACACATTAGCTAATCATAAAGAAAGAAAGAAAGAAAATGTCTTTCCAGATCAGCTCAAGGTGGAGCTGGCGATGTCCCAGTTAAAGCAGAGGCTGTGGGGGAAGAACCTGGCTTTTTATGAAGCCGAGCGCCACAGGGATGCTGCTAACACAGATCCCTCATCTGCACATCACGGACACCCCAGGACTAAACAGGATTCCAGACCAGACAGAGCCCTCACCCTGTTATCCCCAAAAGCCAGGAAGAGAGGAACGGGTGCCATGGGAGGCGGGGAGCAGAGTAAGGGAACCCCGAAGGATTTGCCCCACAAAGCTCCTACTCAGCAAATGGACCAGGACTCAGCCTGAGCACCATTGGCTCAGTGACACCCACTGTAAATCTGGGACAGCCAAAGGACACACACCACAGGTCCTGCCCTGGGTCCTCACCCTTTGGAAGCCAGCAGGACTTTTGCCAACCCGACAAACAGCAGCAGGCTCCAGAAATGGGCTTCCCATCCGGCCACACAGAGCTGTTTTAACTCATAAACCCAGCAGAAAGAAAAGAAATAAAATCGTTTGGTGTTTTTGTTGGCTCCCTTTTTTGCCAGGTTAGTCAGTTAAATCAGGCTCTGACAAGTGCTGAAGTCAGCACGAGATAAGAAGGCAGTGCAGGATTAGAGCAAGGATGATGAAAAGGGGAAACCTCCACTTTTTTTTTTTCAAAGCGTTGCACTGTTAGATTGCTCCCAGCTGCCATCCCAAACCCAAGTCCTGGGAGCCAGGATGGCAAGAACACACAGTTGCTACCAAAACCACCAGACAGTAAATGCAAGGATTAAGAAGGAAAAGAAAGAGCAAAACACAACCTGTCCAAGAACCAAGTTCTGGGTTGGGCAGCCTAAGAGCTTGATAAAATCAGCTAGAAGACATAACCCATTCCCTCAACAAAAAGGGGCTGTCAGGAACCATTGCATTTGCCCCCAGAATCCAAATTCCAGCCCCAAACTTTGCTTCTGGGAGGAAAAAAGCAGCCAGCCAAAAGCAGAAAGTGGAAGGCTCTTTGCATTTTTCAGGTTGACCCTCAGAAACAGAACATAGGAAACCCTAAAGTGCTCCTCTTGAAACATCCCCGAGCACCTACTCACATGACAGAGCTGACATCTGATGATCATGATGGAGGGGGTCTTGCACAGGCTCCTGGGCCAAGGAGGGAACAAGGAATCCAACAGTTATTCTTCTTCTAGGTCCTGGCATCTGCATGTGTGATAGATAAGAGTAAAATAAGTCTTCTCCAGGGGGCTGTAGACAAGTGCTCCTTCCCATGAACAAAAATTGCTCAGCTGTATTTAAAGCAGCTGCAGTGGCATTAGGGGTGGGTGGAACAAGAGAGAGGCAAAAGAGGAACAATTGAGAGAAGGTGAAATAACATCAAAAATAAAGCAGAAAAAGCAACAGAAGAACATTCTGGGAGCAGATGGAGCAGGTTCTGGCTTCCCTGGCCACCAGGTGCATCCACTTAGCACTCCCAGGGGCTGCTGAAGGGCAGGCCCACAGCTGCATTTCATTTACAAACTCCTTTTGTGATTCTGCAGATCCTCTTCCCTTTTCCACATCAAGCAAATCCAACATTTCCAGTCTCTAACTGCTTGCCTTCCACCCTTCTACCTACACCTACCTCCAGCACACTCCTCCTCAGAGGCAGAGGCGAGAAGAGCCCTCAGTGCTCAGACCTTGGGAGCACCAAAGCTCTATTTATTGGCAAAAGGGCCCCTGTCTGGTGCTCACCACAGCTCTCAAAACCCCTGGTACCAACACCTGTGGTCCCACTGCATGTGCTACTACCAAGCATCTCTTGGAATAATGCCTCCTGAGCTAAATCATGGACACTGCCAGGACCCAATCCCCAAAGGCCTCTTTCCTCAGGAGTTTTAGGACAGCACAGGTTCTCCTTTCTAAAAGATCCCCAGTTCCTAGCATAGCAATATCCCTGGTTTCTACAACAAGGTCAGGCTTACCTTGCACCCACACACAGACCTTCTCAAGTGCAGGTGATCAGACACACCACGGGCTGGGCAATAATAGGGTGACCCCCCACTCTGTTGGAATTTCTTGCCTGTCTCCTAAGCCGTGGAGGTTTGCTTTCCATAGCTGCTTAGGATCCCAGAATGGTTTGGGTTGGAAGGGACATTAAAGCTCATCCAGTCCCACCCCCTGCCACGGGCAGGGACACCTTCCACTAGCCCAGGTTGCTCCAAGCCCCGTCCAACCTGGTCTCGGACACTTGGAGGGATGGGGCAGCCACAGCTTCTCTGGGCAACCTGTGCCAGGACCTCACCACTCTCAGCACAGGGAAGTGCTTGCTGGCACCATCCCAGTGTGTTCAGCTGGCACCAGGACATATATTTGGAGGGTGAAACCCTCTCCTCAAACCCCCTAGACCCTTATCCCATACACTCTCATCTTAGAGAGGAAGATGCTGAGCTTTGCAAGCATGGGCTGTCACCTGGACCAGGTTTGAAGATGACACTGCAGCACAACAGCAGCCACCTCATGCTTCCTCCCGCTGGAAATAATCTCTCTGTTGCATCCTTAGGGAATTGCCTACAGGCAATTCACATTTTATCCAGCAGAAAAGTGAAAAGCTAGATACGTCCCCCTTTGGTAGAGAGAGACACAGCCCTGGAGTTTCTGTTTATAACACTGCAATCAGTGCAAGCACAAATTATGTAGAATGAGTCAAAAGTAGGAAATTGCCATCGGAATTTCCCTTTTTTTTTTCCTTGAGAAAAAAAAAAAAAAGGCAATTTAAAACCACTCTGACTGCTGAGCTTTCACAAAAGCTTTCCAAGCCTTCATTTCTATGGTGTGTGTCACCACAGAAGACACACGAGATGCAGTGAATTCCCCCAAGTTAATTTGAATTATGCCACAAACCAGATGTGTTCTCTGGTGCACAGAGAACCTTTTTTCCTTCCATTTCCAAACGACTACTGCCACATCCCATTAGCTCTTTTATCTCACTGCATCATCTAACATGACAGAACGAGTCCTGACACCCTCATATATCATCAGGAAACAACTCCACAAGAGATGGAGAGAGCAGGAGTTTGTTGTAGGAGCAGGTTTGATGGGAAGCTGGGGCTACAGTCTTGAAGGTCTTTGGGAAAGGAGAAATTCCCCTTTCTGCACCAATTACTACCTCACAGTCAGGAGGCACGCTAGAATTAAGGTGGAATTAATCGGTGAATCATATGGAGTTTCACCCTCTGGGCTCGGCTTCCAGCTTGTGGAAAAAGACAGAGATTTAAGCAGAAGCTTTGAAAGCAGGACAAAATCATTAAAAACACAGAGTCTGGCCTTCTGTGTTAGAGCAGGCTGTGCTTTGTTCCCAGAAATTCCTCCACCAAGCCCAAAAACCCAGAGCGCTAAGGAGGAATCTGCCACTGTGTGATGGATATAAACTCGAGACAGAGCTGAGCAAAATGCTTAAGATCCTTTGGACACCTATTCCAATTGTTAACCCCTTCTCATCTTCAGAAAGTTTTAATCTAATGCCCATTTCCTGACCTCAGTTTACAGTTGCCTTCCTGGCTAAGTGTGCTCCTGCTCAGCTCACAGAATCCCAGAATGGTTTGGGTGGGAAGAGACCTTAAAGCTTATCCTGTTCCAACCCCCTGCTATGCGGTGCAGGGACACCTTCCACTATCCCAGGTTGCTCTAAGCCAAGTCCAACCTGGCCTTGAACACTGCCAGGGATGGAGATGTATTGAGGACACCTCTACATCAAGTTTTTCCTTCCCACTCTTGCCATGCCGAGCATAGACGACCCATGATCATGGGAAACACACCCCTTGGCACAACATGTGTTGATTTGCTCAGTTCTCCTCCACCAGAGCCTATGGATCTTCCACCTAAGCCCATATCTCTGCATTTCTGCTATAACCATGACTCAAATTAACCCCAAGTACACAAATTGGCACACCCAGGGCAGCATGCACATGGGGTCACATTTGATTTCCCCTTTAGGTAAGTTGCTGTAAGAGCTCAGTGCAAAGTAAATTATCCAGATGTGAGTCACTCTCTGCATCACATACAGGGGGAAAAAAATACCCCGATTTTATAACCCTTCTGGTAAAGGAATGCAGAGAATGTGTTGTAAACACTCCCCCCATCAAATAGGTGGTGAATTGAGCCAGGAATGCTTGAAACACTGTACTTGGGAGAACTGGTGGGAACGATCTGGGGATTTGAGCCTCTTTCATGTCAAACTGTTTGTTCTTTCCATTCCTCGATTTCTTTTTAGTGCATTTGAGATGTTGAGGAAGATTTTCCTCTGCCTTACTCTCCTGGTACAGAAGAGGTAAACAGGGAAAAACCTATGGCTATATATATGTCACTGGCTCCAGGATGGCTCCACAAGGAAATCCCAGCTCAAACCATGCCCAGGGGCTGCACTGCAGAGCACCTTTCTGCCTGACAGATGGAAGGTGGGTGTTTTCCCACCTTCAGAAAGTCTTTATCCAGAAACAGGCAAACAAAGCACCCAGCAACCTTTCTTCTTCTCCAGAAAATATTTTAACGATCCCAGATAAAAGAGCCAAGCTTTACAGGGCATTACATGTGCTTTTCATGAATTTTGTTTCTGCACTGAGTGAAGGAATGCACTTAGCAGGCTGTTTCCCCCTATATAAAAGCACTGAATTAGCATTTCTCCCTGTGATTCTCAGTGTAATATTGCTATGTCAGAACAATACAGGATAACCAAAAACCCATAAAAATGTTCTTATAAAATTGCACAGTGCTTGGTTTTCATGCTTTAATCCCTTGACTTCATCAGTTATTCCATCTGCTGAGAGGAACAAGGCTCTCCTCCACAGAGCCCTTATGCTTATCAAAAATCTCTGCTCTGCAAGATCCAAGGGGACTCAGTGGCCATCATCCAGCTGAAAACAATCTCAAAGAGTATCTGGAGATACTTCAAGGCCATACAGGACGGGACTTGGAGCAACCTAGTCTAGTGGAAGGTGTCCCTGCCCACGGCAGGTGGTGGGATGAGATGAGCTTTAAGGTCCCTTCCAACCCAAACCACTCTGTGATTCTGTGACTACCTGGTGTCTAATTTTGGGGGAAGTGTTTCTTTAAGACTGGCATTAAAGTGCAGCAGTAACAATCTAGGGTTAACAAGGTTAGGCATTATGTCCAGATTAGTATTATCAGATGACCTGAAGCAAGGGCTATATTAAAAAATGCCTTAATTAAAAAATACAGGTCAGAACCAGTTTAAGCTCCAAACCTCCGGTTATATTCCCTAATTAGAAGGCTTGGACACATAGCTCAGAGTGATGGATGGGCTGCGTCTGCCTCATGGCATCACATGAAGAGATGGGACACGGTTCCCCAGATGCGGCTCGGGTGAGATCACACCACTTCTCTTCATTGCAAATCACCTCTTTTTTCCCCCGAAATTAATAGACCGCAGGCACTTAGGAACTAGAAATCAGCAGGGCACTAATTCCTGTTGGTTGCTTCACTCTGAACTTCAACTTATGCTCTGAAGCCACACCAGCTGTTGTCTCAAGAAAAGCAGAGAAAGCCCACAGCTTAACATGTTATCGACCTAATGCCCAACCACAGCACCTGTGCAGGAGGCAGGAGAGGCATCCTCCTTCTTTTGCCCAATCCGTGCCCTGGAGGATACCCTACACCTCTATGGGGTGTCCTCAAGGTCTTCAGCCCTGCTCAGACAGAGGTCTGTGGGAAAGGTTTGCAGAACAGACCAAGAGCAACCACATCTAAAATGTGAGAGTGACACAGTCCTGAGCAGGAGGGAGGTGTTAGATGCCAGTGAACATCTTTCTACCTTTCTACCACACACTGTGTTGACCATCTCCACCCCGTTCACAGACATCCACACAGATACCCTGCCTGATTCAAGCCCCTCACCAAAACTGCCAAGCCCAGGCCTCGACCCTATAGAACCCCACATGCCAGTTCCAGGATATTTCACCGGGTGGCTTCAGATGGTCCCTTCCCTCTTGTCACCAACACCATTGCAATTTCTTACTGGAGGAGAGTGAACCCTCCCCATGAACCTCATCAGAGTGGTCCTGCTTGAAACATCCACCTGACATTTGGGCAAAAGTGCTTTTCCACTCAAAAGAAATATTCTCATTGCTTGTACAAAACCATGAGGAAGTGTCAGGGAATAGGGTGAGGAGCTAAGCTTCCCACCCTGGATGATTAGAGACCTACAACACTGGAAAGGAGGGAGAGCAAACCTTTTACACTGCAGTTTAGATGCCAGAAAGCAGATTGCACCCTCCCCCCCAAAAAAAACCCAAAACAACAACAATAAAAATCAAACAAATCCCCAAAAAAAAACCAACAAAACCAAACCAACTAAAAACAAACCCCCAAATCCTTTTTTTTTTTACTGCAGCATAGTATAACCCATTGCAAATCCAAATAACTTGCATATTTCATTTGTTTATCTGCTGCCTTAAGTAAAGATTTTGCTACACAGCTTGTGATTCCTTTGGGAAACCAAATTCGTAATCTGATGGAGAAAGCCATAAACAGGAGAAGGCCTTCCAAATTAGAGAAAAAAAAGCATTTCTTTGCAAAACAAGGTTCATTACTTGGCTATTTCAGCATGCAGGCAAATTTAGGGGGTGCCTGGTAGGTATTTCAGATAAAATGGACTGGGAATTGTCCCAGGAACATTTGATTTGTTTGGTATTAGCTCTGCCCTGCTCTGTCGGTGTGTGTCTCCATTACAGGCCATTATTGCTGTTCTCCTGCTCATTTACATAATTAAAATAGATGAGCTGTCAGGCGAGGCACCTCATCCCCTTTCATGCTGTAGGAGGAGAGGGCGAGATGTTCTCCATCCCTCCGCCTTGCCAATCCCCCTCAAGTGACAACGGCACACACCAGCCAGTCCACCCTAAATTCCTCCAGCCCACCATTCCCATCATGGAACAACTCGCTAAACACCTCCTGCACTTGACAGCCGTGGCAGGAGCGACTTGGAGCCCCCAGGGTGAGACGAACAGCCGAGCACCACAAGAACTGCAGGGCACAGAACATCTCCATGAGCACCACAAGATCTGTGGGGCACAGAACATCTCCATCGGTAGCAATTTGTACGGCCCCGTGCACAAATCACTGACCGGAACACACGGCTCTGCTCGGACAGACACTACATTTCCTTGTAATCCCCGTTCCTTTTGTAATCCCCATGGGCTCCAGCCCATGCCTGGGGAGCTCTACATGCAAGTGGTCATGTGTGATGGAGGGAGGATGATGTCTGGGGAGAGCTGCTGACAGCTGAATGTGCTCAGAGATCCCAGAACGACGTGTTCCAAGCCAATGCGGCCATGAGGCTCCGGCATCCCAAAAAAAACACGGGAGAAAGCAACAGAGGCAACATCTGCTTTTGGAGAGCCTCGTTCGGGTGTTTGGTCCCTTCCCGGCACACCAGAGCTCACATGGAGGATCAGAGATGGTTTTCCTCCATCCCAGATTTATTACTGGAGAAGATGTCTCCACGGAAGCCAGGGAAGTTCCTGCTTCTCATCTCCTCCTCCTTGCAGCTGCCGCATCGCCCAGCGCTGCAAATCCCATAAATCTGCAGGAATAGCTGTGAGATGAAAGTGTAAATAGGCTGTCAGAGGAGTTATTGATGCTGAAGGGCAAATCCTGCCCTGACAGGCCCCCTGCCACCTCCCCTTCCTCAGGACGGAGAGATGAAAGGGCCGGAGGTCAACATCAGCCCTTGGGATGGAGGTTTCATAGATGCTCCAACTGCTGCAGGTGCCTGTGGGTCAGACGGGAAGATGCTCCAGCCCAATGTTTCCCACTGGCTGACATTTGCTTTTAGCAGCCCCCCACTGTTTAATCACTTTAAATCCCATTCCCATCTCACAGGTCCCAGGGATCTAAAAGCCAGCAGAGCTTGAGCAGGATGATGGTACTTGTGGTCAAGCTGATGAGGATAAAGCATGGAGAGCTGAGAAATCCCAAATACCATATCTGAGCATCCTAATGAGGATGGGAGAGAGGGGGAGGAGAGCTGAGAGCAAAGCTGAGAGCAAAATCCTTTAATTCAAAACTCTGTTTTGATATCTGTGCCCTAAAACCTTCTGTTCTTGTGTTGTGGGTGACAAACCTGGTTTCCTCTGTTAAAGGAGGAGGGAATAAATCTTTTGGTTATTAATCTGCCTCTTTAAAAGCTGTGAACTGAAAAGGAAGAACCCACATACATTCATATTTAAAATTCTGGGATTTTAAACAGTGGTCATGCCTTAAAGGTGGGGAGACCAGGGTAGTCCCCCAAGAGGAAGCTGACTCCTGGGGCTTCATGGCTCAGCTTTAGCACGCTGCAAATTAAATAAAATTAAATAAAATTAAATAAAATTAAATAAAATTAAATAAAATTACTTGAAGTAATGCTGAACCCCAAAAGGAATTGCCAAGGGCTTCACTAGAGCATTTGCACTCAAAGTGCCACCCGAGGGAGCAGCAGGACCGACACCACCAGGTATTTGCCCCAGAACCATTGTGCTCTTCCCCAAGCACAAGACCCTCTAGCTCTTCCCCTCTCTCCTGTCTTGCTTCTTTTCATGTCACACTACGGCTTTCCTGGGACTTCTCCACTAGAACAGCAGACTAGAACAGGAGGAATGTGGCACACTGTGTTTGTTTGGATAAAGCAAGAAGGAGCGATTACTGTTGGCTTCCTAATGGAAAACTGGCACTGAGAGTGGCACAAGGTTCTGTTGGGAAAAATTGGATGAATGAAGGAGAAGCCCCTGAATTCCCCAAACAGAGTGAATTACCCATGCTGTCCAGGAGCAGTGATTAGGCAGGATGCCAAGCCATAGCTGACTTTTTCCAAAAATAACTGAGTCAAAAGTCCATAAATGTCAGGAATTTCACTGCAACCCATGTGTTCTCGAGGCCCAGCGAGGAGCCAGCGGAGCAGAACCTAGGGCGATGGTGGGACTCCTGACTTTGGTGGTCCTGGGAGCCAGCCCAGTTTCCACGGCCTGTGTCAGAGCTCAGACAATCCACCTTTTGCCCGATGGCCTCTTGCAAACGTTTTTCCTGCTGGTGAAAAGCACAACAAGGGAGAGAAGGGTTGAAAGGCGCAAAGGGTTAAGTTCAGCTTGCTGCTGTATCCCCAACCCCATAAGCCAGACCTTTAGCCTGCCAACAGCTAAACCAAGCTGAGAGGGCTAAATCCTCACACATGAAGCCCACTGTGGAGGCTCCTCATGCTGACACATACTGTTCCCCACTGAGACAGCAGTTTCAGGGCTGCTGAGGCAGCCCCTCTGCTACCTCACGAGGGGCAGCACTGACCCCTGCTCTCTGTGAGCAGTGACAGGACCCAAGGGAACGCCCGGAGCTGTGCTGGGGGCGTTAGGTTGGATATCAGGTTCTTCTTCCAGAGGTGGTGGGGCACTGACCAGGCTCCCCAGGGCAGTGGGCACAGCCCCAAGGCTGCCAGAGCTCCAGGAGCATTTGGACAACACCCTCAGGGACAGGGTGGGATTGTTGGGATGTCCTGGGCAGGGCCAGGAGTTGGACTTGATGGTCCCTGTGGGTCCCACTGCATTCTCCCATGATTCTAGGATCTCTCTCTCTCTCCAGCGGCACTGTTTGCTCTGCATAGCAGGGGATTTCACAGGGAACGAAGATAAAGTGCCACCACTGTAAAACTACTTTTAAAACCCACCAGAAAACAGACACAAAGCTGGAAAAGCACTTCCTGTCCCTTAAACCAGCCCGGGGTCCCAGTGCTGCTGCCACACAGTGGTGCAGACTCTGCCCAGAGGGTGGGAGATGACAGAGGTACAGAGGTGGGGATGCCACAGCTGCTCTTAGAGCTCCTCCATCAGGAGCACTTCTGGAGAGGTTTTTTTCGGACAGATGAACACTGGGAAGGTTTTCTTCCTGAAGATGACTGCTCCAGAGGTTTTCTCCTCTGCTTGCAGCCGGCCTCTTCCTGCTGCCCCACGTCTGGCAGTGCAGTGAGGTGGCAGCGTTTCGGGAAAATCCCAAGGATTGTACGTTTCCTATCACACAGCAGGCACAGTGAAGGCAGCTGGGTCAAAACCAGATCTGTGACATGGCACATTTGAAATCTGACCAACTTTGCTCAGGCTGCTGCTTAGCTGAGATGAAACTCAGGGAAAAAAGTGCATCAAGGCTTTTTTTGCTTGGAGATGCAGAGTCAGCTATGTGGAAACACTTGCAAGGTTCAGTGCTTTCCCCCAGACAACCTCAGAAAGAGAGCCCATAACCACACCGAGGCTTTAGCACAATTCCTATAAAATCTTATTCTTTCAGTGGTACAGTTTTATTTTTTGACGTGATAAACCCTAATCTCATTAGCTTGGCTCCTTTAGTGATGCAGAATACCCTCTATCTGATTGGCAAAGCAGGCAGGGATTCAGGAAGCAAGCCTGCATCCTCATTAAAGCAGGGGCAGTCTTTTTTTCAGCCTTTTCCTGTTTCAACAAGACATTAGTATGTACAACATGTGCTCTGGAACTAGTTTGGTCTAATCCTCTTTGTTTGCCTTTCAGCTTTTAAACTAGTACGGGATAAGCCTGCTTAGGAAATGCAAGGCTGGCTCATGCCAAGTGAGTTATAAGAACCATGGGCTTTGGTTACATGTGACAGCACTTCCAGAAGCAAGTCCTGTACGGAACAAGGTCCAGGAAAAGAGCTCTGGAATGGGTTTCCATCAGCACTGGCAATACAATGCACTAGTGGAAAAAACTGATGTGAAGTGTAGACAAATAAGCCCCTTCCAGAATCATGATTATTTTTTAACTAAGCATCTGAAAAAAAAATTGACAGCATTTCTCAATTATTTCACAGCTTTCAAAGCATGAGCTTTTCAAGTCAAGTTGTCCAAAAGTCTCATTATCAATAATTTCAACTTTCTACTTAAAGAAAAAATAACTGTAGTTAAAATTAATTTTGACATTGATACATACAAAAGAGACTCTTAAAATTATATCTAGTTCAAACTCTGGGGGGAAAACCCCCAAACTCTGAGTTTTGAAGCCACATTGGAATTCAAATTATTCTCCATTTGATATGTAGAAAATACTGGTGATTGACAAAGAATTTCAAACACTTGGCAACAAGTTCTTTTATAAGGTGAAGTGCAGCAAAAGAAAATTTGCTTTTAAACGCCCCTATATTTAACAGATAAAAACAACACCATAAAATAGATGTAATGACATGCAACCAGCAAAGTGAGCTCTGAAGGATATGAAATAGTGAGACAGAGCTTGGAAGACAAAGAGAGAACTGGCATTTATCTGGAAAATCAGGATATCTGTTACCAAGCACCTGTTCTGTCTCTATTTACCTCTTCCTCCTTTGGGGAGTTATCCAAGTGCAGGTCACAGCCATGCCATGGGAATGCAGAGCAGAGCCTCTGCTGAATAATTCCCTAAGTTCAGCTGCAGAGAGCTGAAACATATGAATTACCTCTCTATTTATAAGACAATAGATCTGCTGGGATATTCAGCCTGGACCAAAGTTGTATTAGTAAAATCAGGAGTTAGAAGAGAACATGGCATCAGGTGCCACAGGGTTTGCAAACCCACCCTCACTTGTTCATACCAGGGAAAACTGGGAGCATTTCTAGAGCACCACAGAAAATGCACTGGTTTGGGGTTTTATTCAGTGTTTCCCCCTTTAGTAAACTTTGCAGACTTTCTGTCTCTGTGCAACCTCCCAAAATCAGGCATCCTGGAAAGAAGTCAAAGTCGAGGCAGAACTGCTCGTTAAGGTGGGCTGGTGTGACCAAAAGAAATGCAAATCAGCCTTGGAGACTGCCAGGAATTGCTGGCCAGGCCCCTGGGTTGGCATGCAGGCTCTGGGAGCCCCCCAGCCCCCCTGCACAGCCAACAATGAGCCCTGGGTTTGGGAAGGGCAATGCCAAGTGGGCAGAGACCCAAGTGCTTCCCTGGCTTCCAGCTGCAGGGACCTGCTGGATGGCCCCACCACGGAGGGGTCTCCTTGGGCTCCAACACTGCTTTTTCCTGCTAAAAGATGATGGTAGGGAAAAACTGAGCCTTCAGATGTCCTCAGATCAAACAGATCAGACAAAGAGTTAGGATAGTCTCTCAGGGAATTTAGAATCCCAGAACAGCCTGGGTTGGACAGGGCCTTAAAGCTCAACTTGTTCCAAAACCCTGCTGTGGGCAGGGACATTTTCCACTAGCCCAGGTTGCTCCAAGCCCCATCCAACCCGGCCTGGGACACTTCCAGGGATGGGACAGCCACAGCTTCTCTGGGCAACCTGTGCCAGGGCCTCCCCACCCTCACAGGGAAGGATTTCTTCCCAATATCCCATCTAACTCTGCCCTCTGGCAGTAGGAAGCCATTCCCCCTTGTCCTGTCACTCCAGGCCCTTGTCCAAATTTGCTGAGCAGAAAGATAGTTTTCTTTAAGCAGGGTCCATACTGGTTGTCAGGAGCAGGGTTTTCCATGCTCTTCTGCTACGTGACACCTACAGAACAACAGCTTCCATTCTTTTCCTTTTTTTCCCCTGTTTTTTTTCCTCACTTTTCCTTAAAGCCTTTCCCCTACAACCACAACAGCTTCATGGCCAGAACAGCAACACCAGAGCAGTGGAAAGGAGGCAAAGCCCCATGTGAAACTCATCTCTCACCTTCATGCCAAGCCAGCCCAATTTTATTTAGGATGACTCCCAACAATGCACTTGAATGGATTTTTCAAATTAATTTTCCAAGCTAAAGAATTCCAGTCAAAGGATGGAGACTTCCCTTGGAGAGCCAGAGGGTTGCTGCACATCTGCAGTGCCCTTCCCAGTGGTTACTGGAGCTGACAGATAAACCCAGGCCAACAGATAAATTCTCAGGTCAGGTGCAACTCCAAATTGCTAACTCAGCACACAAGTTGCCCAGATTCAGCTAAATAAGGGGGCACAACCTAAAGCAGAGCAACCTCTGCACGTATCCAGCCACAGCACCCCAGGGGCACTGTAGCTTCTGGGCCCTATTTCAATACAGTATTTTCAGTAAAAATCATCACCTACCCAAAAAAAGACTCCTGTGCAGGCCCAAGTGAAGAACTCTCCTGGGTTTTGGCACTGGGTCCATTCCATCCCCTCTGCTGGGTGAGCTGGTGAGAGTGCTGTGGCTGGGCAGACCTGCTGGCAGGAGCAGCCAGGGCTGGTGGCTTCACAACCATCTCAGTCTAGCTTCTGGACAAGTTTTTACTGTGGGGGAAAAAAAGGACAAGAGGGCTTGGTCTTAAGCTCTGCCAGGGGAAGTTTAGGTTTGGATATTAGGAAGAAATTTTTTATGGAAAGAGTGCTCAGCCATTGGAATGGGCTGCCCAGGGAGGGGGTGGAGTCACTGCCCCTGGAGGTGTTTAAGGTGAGACTGGATGTGGCATCAGTGCCATGGGCTGGGAACCACGGTGGGGTTAGATCAGGGGTTGGACTGGATGATCTCGGAGGTCTCTTACAACCCAGCTGATTCTATGATTCTGTGGGGAAAAAAAGTAACTTACAGATGCAAAATTCCAAGTCTTGTAAGAGGTGCAGGTCTATAGTCTGTGACCACTTTTGTGTTTCACTCTATTTCTTCAGCACACATCCAGCAGCTGAGATGGGAGCTCCTCCATTAGCCCTGCATGGAAGTTATTTGCCTTTAAGAAAACCACAAAATAGTCAAAAGCAACTACTGACACCAGATGTCATTTGGGCTGAGGGGCCAGACTACCCAGAGCCAGTGCAGGGGAACTGTACATGATATTAAACAGGTTTTAGATATCATCTGCTGTGTTTTGAAAGGCAAGTCTCCGCCCAGCAGAGCTCCTCAGGATCCCAGCTGACACAAACCAGAGCTCTGCTGAAGTCAGTGGCACTGCAACCACCTTCTCCAACCACAAGATCTGGCCCCCCAGATTTCCAGCTCAGCATCCTGTGATCCTGACTGCACTTTGCTTACTTCAAGACAATCCAAGTCTTGGCAGCAATGCCCTTCTGTTCAAGTGAAAACATTGCCAGTGTTGTGATTTTCCATCTCTAATTACCAGGAGATTAGATTACATCGCCATGGATGAGTGTGATTGCTGCCTTCAGACTTGCTGACGTGTTTTCAGAGAGGGTGAGAGGGAAGACCAGAGGAAAGGAGAGGAGGAAAGAGGCTGTGCATAGAATCATGGAATTGTTAAGGTTGGGAAAGACCTTTATGATCATCAGGTCCAACGTCAACCCAGCACCACCACCATGTTCTCAAGTGCCACACCCACACATTTTTTTAACACTTCCAGGAACGGTGACTCCACCACTGCCCTGGGCAGCCTGTGCCAGTGCCTGACCACCCTTTCCCTGAAGAAATTTTCCCTAATATCCAATCTAAACCTTTCCATGCTCAGCTGGCACAAGGCAGCACCCTGTGACTCAAGGATCCAGCCTGCCCCGGGGTCAAACAGACCTTCTAGAAGTGGTCCAGATGCTTCTGTTAAAGTAGTCCAGTGGCACAGTTCACAAGTCCTCCTGCCCCCCACTGCCAACAAGTGCACATGAAGGCACGTGGGCTAAGCTTCCTTCCCTTCCTTCCTGCCCTGGATGCAGCACGACTTCCTCCAAAGAAGAGTTTAAGCCTCCGGTCTGAACTCTGAGGAAAATCAAGGCTATTACTAATTTTCATTTTTTTTAAAATGTCTTTTGTTGATAGCACTGTAGATTGGAGTGTGAATTACAGCCAGCAGCAATAATGAACTCACAACATAACACCCTGGGGATGGCGCATGGAAATTCGGGGCCAGGGTACAGAAGCTCTCATCAGGCAGACGGGAGGTTTGCTAACGCAGGGATTTGTGGCAGGGGATGGTTTGGATTCAAGCAGACTGACACACTGAGCCTTTTACATCCTGTACATTTTTTTCCATGCTTTGTACAGGCAGTTCTTGCCAAAATGTTTCGGACTGCACTTGGCAGAGAAGCGTTTAATCAGCCTTCAGCCTCTTATGGGGCTGTCTCTGAGGGAGCAGACTTAGGCCAGCAATGGCAAGTGGTAATTTTGGCTGCTTAACCTGGGTTGATTAATTTTAACAGTCTGTTTAACCACAGATACCACGTGGCCACAGCCAAAGAAGTTTCATGCTCTTTACTGAGATTGAAATTAGGTGTGAAACACTTTAAAAATCCATCATTATTGCAGGAGAGATAAAAGCTTCCTTGCCCTAATGAGGGAATGGACTGGCCCAGGTTCCAGAACGATTATTGCTCTTCTCTGTCAGGTACACTCAGTGTTACCCGATCCCTGAATTTCTCTTATAAAGTTGCAGAGGAAAAGATAAGTCTGAAAGCTCCAAATCCTGGCGTCAAAGATTTGGATCACCATCACGCACAGATTTCTGAACTGCTGCACCACCTTAAGCAGAAGAAGGTCCTTCTCTCAGCCTCCGAGCACAGCCTCTGTAAGGTGTTCAAATAAAGGAGTTACCAAACTCTGTGAGAGAGAGAGACATGTCTTAGTCACAGAATCCCAGAATGGTTTGGATTGGGAGGGACCTTAAAGCCCATCCAGTCCTGCCCCCTGCCATGGGCAGGGACACCTTCCACTAGCCCAGGTTGCTCCAAGCCCCGTCCAACCTGGCCTTGGACACTTCCAGGGATGGGGCAGCCACGCTGCTCTGGATTTTTAAATTTGTTTTGAGACAAACAACCACCATGGAACGTCTTACCTCACATTATAAGACACAACAGCTGTGTTTCTGTAATACATTTTGCAATTCAGAGTTGCAGATGATCAAGGAAAAGGTTTTGAGATGAGATAATAACAAAATAATTTTGCATTCCTAAATCAATGTGTATGCCAGTTTTAAATTACATTTTTAAAAAGTGATCTTTACTCCAATAGTAAAGTGTATTATTATATGAGCAACTGAAGGTCCAAGACCTGGCTCAGTTATTGAGTTTCCAAGCCACAGTAATGCCAATATATTTGGAAAACAATGTCATATTTAGTCCAGTTAAAAAGCAAAGAATTCTTGAACTGAACTCACATTGTAGGAATTTGGTTTTGAGACAATATTCCTTTTTTTTCCGCACTGAGCAACCTGGTCTAGTGGAAGGTGTCCCTGCCCTTGGCAGGGGGGTGGAAAGAGATGGTCTTTAAGGACCCTTCCAAACTGGTTTAGGATTTACTGGAGTATTTCCAGGTTTTTAGCACCATTTAGGTCTGAACTTCCCAGCCTACTTTGAGGTTAGCAGCAAACACCAAAGCCTAGTGACCCTAAACTCCTGGTGCTCATCCATGTACAGTCCCCCAAGTGTTTAGTACACAAACCCAGCACCTCTCCAAAGGCAAGAGCCAGATCAGGCCCCCTCCACTGAGGAGTTTGTTTCAGTCCAGCCTGGCCCTTGGGCTTCTGTGCCTTTGTTTTCCATCATTTCTTAGAGAACATGAGCAGAGTGCAGGCACGTGTGTCAAGAGAGGAGAACAGGATGAAGGAAAGGAGGAAGCCCATCTCCAAGAAATCGCTGATTAAAATTGCTCCCAAGTTCCAGTTTCCTCCACAAACAAAACAGCCTGTGAAAGTCCAAGTTGGGGTGGATAAAATATCAGCCACGTGCCTGACTTACAGCACTGGGACTGAGGTTTGGGCACCATTTCAAGACTTTCCCCTAGGAGTCTATCCAAACCCTCTTCGCTTCTGATGTGGAATAATTTGGAAGTGTTTTCAGCCTGCCGGCTGGGATAACACAAGGGCTATTGTAAACACACACGCAGCTGATCAGCACCAAACCAACACAAATATGGTCTGTGCACACATAAATAACTAGGCAGTATTCTCTAAAAAAAAAAAAAAACAAAAAAAAAAAACACACCTTAATTAAAAAGCTAAATTAAAGAAAAAGATGAAATCACTGAGCAGGTCTTAACAGAACCAATGACTGTTTGTGGAAAGAGTTATGTTTCACCTAATTTTAATAAGTGAAATATGCTTAAATGCAGACCACTTACAGAGCAATGGGTAAGCTCCAGCCAGAGCCAGCTGTCATCCAAGTATGGGCAGCAAAGCAAGACCATAATTTCCATGGATGCTGTTTCAAATGCGCTGCTGCCAGCCGAGAAAGTCGGGAAATGTAAAAGAGCATAAGCAGGGCAGGGGGACCTGGGAGGCTTAGAAATAAGCTGCTGGAGATACAGGACCCAGCCTGGAGCTCTAACCCGGCATCACTGCTGCTTGCCTGACCTGTGCTTTGGGTGGAAAATGAGAGGATTGCCCTTTTGGAGTCAGTGTTCTCTGGGACAATTTTGGTTTCCTCCACTACAGTGGCCAGGAAGAAATTAATCTCACCTGTGAGACATAACTCAGCTGGCTTCAGTATGGAGTTGTGTTTTGGACGTGCCCCAGCTTTCAAAGCAGGCTGTTGGGAGCCCAAGAATTAGTATCTTCACAGATGGCCTCAAGGGAAGCCACAGCCAGGTGTTGGCATCATTCAGGCACGGCCACACTATGAGATGGAGGGGCTCTTTCCCAGGATTTCCAGGTAGCTCTGGTCTGTCTCATGGTATTGCATCCATATCCTCTATTATTTCTTCCAAATTCCTCAGTTACCCCTGGGATTTTCCTCCATCATCTTCTCTAGGCAGCAGATGAACCAACTCACGCCAGCAGGTGAGCAAAGAAGCCACTGGCAGGGATCTGCAGCAACTCACCTTCCCTTCCTTCTGAAATTCCATGTCTTCCCAGAGGTGTGATGGGATGGAGGTGACATACCTCACATCAAAGCTGCTCTCTGTCATAGCAACTGCTTTTCCTGCAAGGACTGAAGTCTCTCCATATCTGACCAGGCATTTCTGTCCACCTTGCCAAGCCCAGGTTGGGATTTAAAGAAAACAACAGCAAACCCGTCTGTCCAGGTTACAGATGTTGAGTATTTACATCTTGCCACTGGATGGATTTTGAGCAGAACCATTCCACATGTCAGTGGGAAGAGCGAACCTCATTCCAAAAACAAGATACAAAGATTTCTCTGCAGTAAGAAATCCATCTGGATAATAATGGGGTGGTTTATGACTGTTTTGTGACTGCATCATCTGCAAACAATATTTCCTTGAGTAGGAAGTAGCTGGAAAATGAAGCGACATTTCATGTGGAGAGGCTTAAGTTCTTTCCTCTTCCACCACCAGCACTGCTTTGACCAACCTCATACTCAAAGCAATGCTTAAAGTAAATAAAAGGAGTTGTCCAAGCCTTACGTGGGTCTTTGGTATCCACTGTAATCAAAGAGCTTATGGGTTGGGTCCCACCTAACAGGCCAGAAGGACTGATTAGAGCCCTCTGAGTGAGAAACCTTGTGATCCCTGCTCCAGGTCAGGCTGATTGTTCAGGAAATAGCCGTATGTCGACACTGTCTCCTTAGGACAGCCTTGCTGGAGACTTGATCCAAAGCCTGTTGAAGCCTGTGATTAGACTTCCTCTGCTGCAGCAGCCTCTGGGCAAAGCAATGTCATCAACTCCTTCTGGCCCATTCACAGCCTGGACTGATGCATTTCCCAACGGAGAAGACTCTTGCCAAGATTATGCTGGTCTAAACCCACCACCAGCTATTGTACAAAGTTCCTGATATTAAGCACATCTAAGACAATGTGCAGAAAAGGGTATAAAACAGTTAAAACACCTAATAAAGCACTGAGGGAAGGGGAGAACATGAATTTTATGTGAGTTCATCATGCACAAGGCATAATTCAATCAAGATAGCAACCAATGTGCGGTCCTCCGCTGCAAATTCCTCAAATCTTTGTCCTTGACCTTGTCTGAAAGGCTTTGCTTAAGCCCTCAAGACTGTGAGTTGAGACAAAAGACAGACTAAGTCACCCTTTGTTTGGTGACCTGCCCTGACAACCTCATCAGATGATTTTAAGCACTACTTTTATCCAGCATAGATTTATATGTCATGCATGAAGCAATTAGGATCTTGCCTTTAGTTCCCCCATATTCACCATTATACAGGAAAGCCTCTAACCTGGACTGGGAATGAGTTCAAATTCAAGTCTCCTTTAAACCTAAGGTCCTGACTCAACTTGCACAGGTTGCCCAGAGAATCTGTGGCTGCCCCTGGGTCCCTGGAAGTGTGCAAGGCCAGGTTGGATGGGGCATGGAGCAACCTGGGCTAGTGGAAGGTGTCCCTGCCCATGGCAGGGGTTTGGAATGAGATGAGCTTTAAGATCCCTTCCAAGCCTAGCCTGACAAGGAACACACAGGCTGGAGCTGGAATCATTGCAGGAGGCAAGGATCTCCACAGGGCCATACTCATTTGGGCCTATAAATACAAACACTAAGGAGACTCCCTCCAGAATTCAGTGGCTAGTTTTTCATATGAGGAAAATTTAGGAGTACACGGGCTGCAAAGTCATTACCATCATCCACAGAAGGATCAGGGACATTGATTCAGCTCAAGGCTCGGGACGGTGGAATGTTGGACAAGCATCCTTGACCAAGTCAAGGTTTAGAGGTGGTGGGAGTGGGGGATGAGGGTTCACACACATGCTTTGAAGGGTTTATTAGCCTAAGAATATCCTCAAGGCTGGAATAAATTAAGATACACATTTTAGAGATGTCTGGGATGCCCTGTAATTTGATGACATCCCAAGTGCTAAGTGCTGCCATGATGGCATTGCTACTTATGTATTAAAGGGTTGCAAAATTATCAGTTTTCTGGGTGATGAACAGGGGTGAAAGTTATGAACTAAATGTATGCAATGTCTAAAGCTCTCCTAATGGTTAATTAATGATGTAATACACAACTTATAGCACTTACAAGTACCAACTTAGCACATGAATCAGAGCCTGGGGCTATAGATGTGTCACAGCACACAAATATATCCTCACTATTTGCATCCAGCCTTGTCTAGCCTTGGATGAGGGCTGCTGTACAGATGGACTGATAACATGAGCTGGAAATGCTGGCCAGTCTAAGAAGCCCTTCATACTTCTTAATGCTTTGGTTCTCTTCAGGTCAATACAGAGGTGTCACCTAAAGAAGTTTCTTCCCACCTGACATGAGGTTGTAGCCAGGTGGGGGTCAAGCTCTTCTCCCAGGGAACAAGTTACAGGACAAGAGCCAACAGCCTCAAGCTGACGAATTTAAAGGTCCCTCCCAACACTAAACCCCCCAGTTTGAGCCCATCAGGCTCTTCAGGAACACCTCCAGGAAGGCACTTGGCTGCTCAGCTTTCCCCTGTGCTGTGGTGACAGCATGAGGCGTTCCCAGCACTGACAGTTCTCCACGATTATTAGCAGCTAATAACCCAAGCATTTCTGGGCTCAATATCACAGCATCTGAGGGCCTTTCAAGAGTTAGAAGAATTTAAGAGTTTGGTTTGCTTTGCTTTGGCTCTGGAAATCTGCGTGGCTTGATCCTGGACACTCCTTGCAGGGAGACAGGGATGGTGGTTGGTAATCAAGAGGTAGAACCTTAAGCTACCCTGATGGCTCCACGATCAACTAGGTTGAGTAGAGGTGGGAAGTAAGTAGGGAAGCCTGGACAATTCCCAGTTTTGAACCCTCATTTCAAGAGGTTGTCTCCAGGGAGGATCTGTGCTGAACCACTGCGTCTTGCAGAGAGTACACTGAAGCCACTATTTTCACAGTCATAGAATTGTTAAGGATGGAAAAGCCCTCTAAGATATTTGAGTCCAACCATTCCCCCAGCACTGCAAAAGCCACCACTAAGCCATGTCACAAAGTGCCGCATCTACATGGCTTTTAAATCCCTCCAGGGATGGGGGCTCCAGCACTGCTCTGGGCAGCCCATGCCAAGGCTGGACAACCTTTCCATGAAGGAATTGTTCCCAATATCCAACCTAAACCTCCTCTGGCACAACTCAAGGACTTTCATTTTGTCCTGTCCCTTGTTCCCTGGGAGCAGAGCCCAAGCTCCCGCTGGCTCCCCCCTCCTGTCAGGGAGTTGCAGAGCCAGAAGGTTCCCCCTGAGCCTCGTTTTCCCCAGGACGAGCTCCCCCAGCTCCCTCAGCTGCTCCTGGTGCTTCAGCCCCTACTCTAGCTCTGTTCCCTTCCCTAGACACGCTCCAGCCCCTCAGTGTCTCTTCCATAACGGCCCAGAACTGGACACAGCCCTCGAGAGGCCTCAGCTGTGCCCAGCACAGAAATGGGCACGGCCCATGGTCCTGTGACACACCATGGCTGGGACAGCCCATGTGCCTGTGGCCTTCCTGGCCACCTGGGCACACCACCTCGGTGGTGGTTTCACCTGAAACCCTTGCCAAGAATTAAACAGCTCCGTGGTTACCTGTCACGTGTCCCAGATCCAAAGGGATGTCATCAACCGTAACTGGATGGAAAGTGAAGATCCTCTGTACGATGCCAAAGCTTCACTCCCTTCCACCTCCTGGGAGAACTAGAGCTGAGCACCAGTACCACTCATAACACTCATCCCCATTCCAGTTATTGTCCCAGAGCTCCCGCACATCTGGAAAAGCACAAAACACACTGCTCTGAGTCAGATGCCTTTGGCCTGAGTCACCAAGTGGGACGCAGAGGAAAAGGTGAAAGGCGTTAGTTATTCCAAGGAATTGTGCAATGAGCAAAACAAACCCCAAACACAAAAATCACACCCACTGGGGAGGCTGCCTGCCTCCAGGAACCCCACAAGTCAGAACACCCACGCCAGTTCAGAACCTGCAGAGCCAAGACACACAAGCATGCTTGGACCTCCTGGAAGGAATGTCTGGGCCTAGTGGTGAATTTAAATCACGTCTTCACACACTTCCACTCAAATGCCTCCAGAGCAGCTCACAGTATTACAGCACGGCACTATCCAGTCAGCTTCCTACTAGGAAACACATGGGAGGCTTGGAAATGCAATCACAGTGCAGCCCTTACTGGCCATGAGCGCAGATCAGAGGGGGGAACAGTCAGCTGCCATCACTTGTGCAGATGGTGTTTCTCCCAAGGGTCCCCCAAAAACCTTCAGTGGGGTCAACTGAAATAGTTCTTGTTTTGTTTTGGTTTTTTTTTCATTTTTAAGTTAGTCCAGCCAACCAACAAACACTAAACTAGCTACTTCAACTTTTTTTGGCAAAGCTGCATAGTCCTCAGGTAGGCATCCCACAGGTATCCTACTGCTGTGCTGTCCAGCTTGGCCAGTTTTGAATCCCCAATACTAGTAAGATTTGTCAGACACTACCTGCTTTTGTTGGATGTTACCCTCTTCCCTGGGGGACTCTTCTCTTTGCTTCAAATCTGGCAGAACAAGTCCTGCTGCTCGCAGATTTATATGGAGGTACATCAAGTTCTCCTTCCAGTACACAGGACTGCATAATCAATTCCTCATGAAGGTTTGTGAAAAAAACTCTGTTCTCAGACAGTCTTTTCCATGGAAGGGTTTTTAAAGTGTTTCCAAGTTGCTAATATTAAAAAAAAAAAAAAAATTATGCAAATAATGACATGTTAACAGCTCTTGGCAATATTTGGTCTCCTCCCAAAGCCACAGCTCACGGGGGTTAACACGCAAACCCAAGTGTGCTCCCAAGCCTCATGTCTGCAAAACTTGAACATTCCAACAGTCCCAGAAACAGGTTAAACAAATCTTTACCAAGAATACACAACTGAGCTCACCTTCAAATGAGAGAAATCTGCTGGAAGAGGTCTCTGGTGCCTAATCCAGGACTGTTTCCTCCAATTCTGTTTAAGTCAGTGTTTCCAAGAGTTAAAACCCCACTGGTTTTAGCCAAACTCTCCTTTTATTTAAGGTATAAAGGGAACAATATTTATCGTTCAAAGGAACCAGTTCTGTTTCGTCCCTGTTCCTATTTTTGTCTTCTGCCTCTAGACAGGAGTGTCCCTTCCCTGTGCTAATTAATAGAGGGATAAAGGCACACCTTGGGGTTGAGAGTTTTATAGAAAAGTTAATTACAGATCCTGATTTTATAATTACCAGTCGAGATGCTCACATTATCTGCCACAGGCTTCACTTGGCTAGAAAGAAGCAAGGGATGACTTTGAAGGCTGGAGTGAAAGCTGATCTTTACAGAAAGCCTAAGATATAGGAAGGGCCACCAAAAACCTCCATAATGATGGCATTAGGGGGGACAACAACAGGTTAGAAAGAGAGAGAAACACTAATGGGTCACAGACATCAGCAAGTACTTGCCAAAATTGAAGAGAATGGAGATTAAGACCATAAGAAGATAATTGAACCTGCTGCACTGACAACATGATGTGGAGCTGGGTAGCTGAAAGTCTATTAAACAGGCTGAGACTAACTGGAAGAAGATGCAAGATCAGGGCAGAGGGAAAGCTCTCCTCAGACAAGGCAGCTGAAAATGTCAATGTGCAAACTGTGCTACATGCTCCCACAGCTCAGCTCTGGGACACAGAAACAGAGTGGCTTAAGATGATCAAGACCACTTGTGTACTTCCATCTCCAACCTGCAAACGCTTACATATACACTCTGGTATTTGCTGAGTTGGTGCCTCAAGCTCCCCATTCCATAAATCCTCTTCCCTTTCAGGCTCAAGTGATGGAAAACGCTCTCTGAGCACACAAAATACTCGCTGAAGTCAGAGGGGAACCGCAGTGAGATAATACAGCAGAAAGTCACTGTCTGGAGAATACAAAGGGCTCCTCATTTATAAAACCAGACTTTTCATTACCAGAAGATCTGGACAGAAACATCACACTGGCACCCGGGGTTGCGTGGACTGGCCTGCTTGGGTTTTACCGGCACCCTGGGAGCTCACACTGCCAGTTCCTGCAGGCTAGGACATCCTTGTGCTGTGTCTTTGTACAGACCGTGACTCCTCTGGGGCCCTTCCTATAGGCAGTTTTGGGCACACACATAACTTAGAATGCAGTTTAAAGCCAACACCTTACCAATACAGGTTTACACAGCAGGACAAACACCATAGTTCACAGCCTGGTCCTAATCCTCCTCTGTCCCCACGGTGCTCAGAGCAGCCAGGAAGCACAGCTCCCAGTTTAAAGAGGAACCATTCACTCCTTAAGGATGTGTTTGCCCATTGTAGAAGTTGTATTTCTCAATGTATTCAAGGCTTTGCCAGCCAATTCCATAAATCAACTTGTTGGAAAAATTGCCTAAAAAAAGAAGAAGGCAATTAAATGTTGTGTGAGCAACACAGCCATGCAAGCAGGAATTCCTCACCTCATGTACTCCCAAAGAATTTTTACAGTCCTTGTTATAGAGGCACTCCTTTGCTCTTTGAAAATTGTCTTTAAAAATACCCAGTGAGATTGAAAACAAGTTCCCGAGTGACTGTCAGAGGGAAACAAAGCAAGAAAAGGAGAGGAAATGGTGAGTTGTGGGACACCGTTGGTGGGCACTTGAATAGGAGCCCTGTGCTTGACACCACCGCTACTCGGAACAAAACCAGAGCCCAGCAGCCATTTGTCAAGGGGCACAAATGCACAGAAGTGGTGAGAACCTGGCCCTGCTGTAAGAACGTGTCAGGGACCTTTCTGCGGGGCTGTGCCGAGCCCCTGATGGATCGTTGGGCTGGGAGGGCAGCATTGTGAGCAGCAATAATGAGACATCTGGCCCGTTTTCTTTCTGAAAGCATATTTTGGCTCGACTGAGACCACGTGAGCAGCTCCTTGGACAATGCACAGACTCAGGGTCTCACTGCCACTGATCCACAGTGCTGGGTCCATCCTCCCCCGTATCCAGCATCATCCCTCCAAATCCCAGCCCCACTGGCATCCGGTGGGGCCTTCGCCCCTCTCTGGACTGACACCATCACACTCCACAACCTCCATCACCCACTGGATCCCCCCTTGGAGGTCTCCACGCTCAGGACACCACACCCAAGCTGACACACACACACACACACACACAGCCTTACACAGAACAACCTCTCGGCCTTAAATCTGCCCTCTGGGCACAGGACCATGGAATGGTTTCGGTTTGAAGAGACCTTAAAGCTCAATTCATTCCACCCCCCTGCCATGGGCAGGGACACCTTCCACAAGACCAGGTTGCTCCAATCTGGCCTTGGACACTTCCAGGGATGGGGCAGCCACAGCTTCTCTGGGCAACCTGTGCCAGGGCCTCCCCACCTTCAGCATAAAATATTCCTCCCAATATCCCATCCCACCCTTCCCTCTGGCATTTTGAATCGATCCCCCTTGTCCTGTCACTCCATCCAGAAATGGTCCCCCATCATCTCCCCAGCCAGAGAGGGAAGGATACACAGCAGGATGTGAGGATTTTATCAAGTTGCCAGCGTAAACAGGCTTCCCATCCACAGGTAAACCAGCAGCTCCTGGGAATCCATCTACTCTCCTTCCTGTGCACAGGCAGGACCCAAGGCAGCTGCTCCCAGGGAGCAGCCTCAGGGAAGCAGGCATAAATTATAAAGCCTGATCTGTGTAAAAAATAGAGAGTTTCTATAGAGAATTTCAGTTCTGAGCACTTTTTATCCAAAAAAAATTGAAAGTATAGGGATTTAATACACTAGACAACCCTTCAGTAGCCCTCTCCTGACAACCTACACCCCCCAAGTGACAAGGGGAGCTGAGCACTCTGGGAGAATGGACTTGGGACATAAAGAAAATATGGGAAATAGAAGCAAAGAAAGGAACAGCAAAGCAGAGGAAGCAAAAAGAAGGATGTCTGTGTGCTTCGAATACCTCAAAACAGAGGCCCCACTTTGCAAATAGTGTTTCACTGGGGGAGGGAAAGGGAAGGCTGGTTTTCATTTCATTTTCGCTTTGAAAACACCATTTTTCTGCACATCCACTGAAGTGCAAATTTCCTCCCAAACCATTTAAACGGAGAGCACATCTCAAAGCTGGGGTTTTCTAAAACACATCTATTTGAATTTATAAAGCCGTGGTTGAGAGAGCCCCCAGCAGCCCCTCGCTGAAGGAGCCACGAGCAGCATTTCCCAGCACAGCCCCCAAAAACACCCCATTGCCCACCCAGGCACAGCAAGGGAGGCACCAGCACCAGTGGCAGAGAGAGCACAGCCTACCAGCTCAGAAGAGGGTGACACAGAGACCGATTTCTCCAGCTCCAGCCTTGGCATGGACCATGCCAGCTGGGAAGAGAGATAAGGAGCGGCTGCTGGTGTGTGGGGGTGATAAATGGGGTGTTCACACAGCCCCAGCACTGACCACCAACACCTCCGCAGCTGCCGGCGCATCCGGAGAGCTCATCTCTCCATCCTGCTGTGAGCAGTGCAGGCAGCCACAGGCAGGATGTAGGGATAATATGAAGGGAAGAAGGATATCACCCATTGCTGCACCTTCCCAGCTCCTCCTTCTGTGCACTCCTCACAGACCCCAGCTCAGCACCCGGCTCAGGCAGATGGTTTGTACAAACAGCTCACGGAGCAGGGGGAGATCTGGAAGCCTCTCCAAATTCCCTGCTGGCACAGCAGCAGCCTCCCCCTTCCCAGCTGGCAGTTGGCAGCGAAGGCACTGCATGCCCCAAGCCCTTTTCCTGCAGCTGGAAGGGGCTGGGAGGGGAGGGATGCGGCCCCGGTCCCCAGGCTGGCAGCTGCAGCTGGTGGCAGGGATGCCCAGGGGAAGCAGGTGGCTCCTTCCCAAGGGCTAGGTGGGAATGCTGGCACCCAGGGCTGACGGGGCCTCTGCAGAGAGGTGACCTGCTGGCTGGGGGCCCAGTGACAACGTCAGGTGCCCAGACAAAGGAGCTGTGCAGCCCCAGCGGCACCGGCTGTGCGGGCTCAGCTCTGGGGCATCCCATGAGGCTCCTCTGCCCACTGACTGGGCAGCTGAAAGGAGGGACACGAAACATCACTCCAAATCTGCTCCTACAGAAGGAGATGTGCCAGGCACCAAGCTGTTCCCTTCCACTGCACAGTCCTTCCCTACGACCTGCATCCCCTTTTTCTGAAGGCTATCCCAGTCTGCCTGCAACGGGACAAGGACAAGCAGTCCCTCCCAATTCCCCCTGCCCCTCCACAGCTCACCTTCCAGGCTCACAGCATTCCCATCCCCAGCTGTGGACATCTCCATCCCAGGGCCATTCTGACCTGTAAAACCATGAGTTTGGGGTAAGACAGACACCAGGCCCCAGCACAGTGGCACGGTTGCTGCTCCTTTCCTGGAAATTTTAAGGTTCATGGGTTTTGTGGTGCCAAGGAGTTCTCTGGCACTCAGTTGAACGTATTTAATCCAGCCTGTGGAGCAAACAGCCCATGGTTAATGCATCCAGAATGGTTCGTGACTGTCTACTGGGAAGACATGAAGAGGGCAGTAATTCATCCCAGTCCACTCTGCTGTGCACATTCCCACTGTTCCAAAGAAGAGGTCATGCCCTTTTTTTCCTTTTCACCAGCACCCTGTGCCTCTGGTCTCCCTCTCTGCTCTTTGCCAGGTGCCAAGAAGGGCCTACAAAGCCCTTTTACTTTTTGTTTCTTTTTTTTCCCCCTAAAGCTCCCTGCAGCTGTTGCACAGCGAAATCAACATGCTGGGCTGAGCAACCTACTCCATACCCTTGAAACCAGATGGCAAGCCAAAGTTTTCTCTGACAAGCAAAGGAATCAGAACTGACATGACTGGAAAAAACAAGCTCAATTCCTCTTGGCAGGATATTAATTTAGAAATCTCTGGTGTCGTCGCCCCAATTCACAATGAATTTGAATCCAAGCTTCCCTAGTGCCAGACGACACAGAGATTTGACAGAGAAGGTAATTGGAGGAAATGGCTTTGTAATCCAGCTATTGTGCTGGCAAGGTCCAGCTCTCCTCAAGAACAAGGTTCACTTCCTGGCATGGCTGATTCATCAGCATCTATTTGTCCCCAGTGCCTCTTCGTTTTCCTCTGCCCAGCAGGGATGGCACAGACCCTTCAGAGCAGTGTCACAGGTGTGCTGGGCAACCAGGCTTTCCACAGCCTGGTAGGTGGAAGCAATGGAGCGATGAGTCCTGCAGGGTGAGCCACTCCAGGTGTCCAAGGGGCACGGGAAAGAGCAGGATGGAGCAAGCCTCATGGTCCACACACCCCTTGGGCAGCAAACACACCACCAAGCAGATGGAGCCAAGCATCACCTGTGGTGGGTGCCTGTGCCATGCCGGTGGCAGGAAGCAAGGATGAAAATGTTCATGTGGGAGCAATCCCAGTCAGAGAGCCCCAGGGCCTCCATCCACTCCACATAAATAACTGGGTGAGCGGGAAAACCTGAATTGGAGCAGAGCTTGGAGCAAAGCTTGTAATCACATCCTCTGTGACACCTCCAGTAGCACAGAGCCCACAAAAAAGATTACCATGGGGTTACCTGCCAGACAGGTCCTAATCACTGGATCACAGAATCATGGAATGGTTTGAGGTAGAAGCGGCCTGAAAGACCTTCTTGTTCCACTCCCTTGCCATGGGCAGGGACACCTTCCACTAGACCAGGTTGCTCCAAGTCCCATCTATTCTTATCCTTCTCTGAAAAAGTCACTGCAGACAAAGGCTGCATCAGGCAGAGGGAAACCAGCATCAAAGAGCAAAAGACTCTGCCCTGCTCCCACCAGAAAAAAGGAAAACGAAAAAGGGAAAACAGTGTGCAGAGGTTCCAGAATGTGTTCTGAGAGCTGAGCAGCACTTGCCTAGGATTGTTCATGAATGATTCTACGTACACAGGTCTCGGATCATCATATGCAGCACCTTCCCACTGCTTTAATAATAACCATTAATAACAATAATTTTATTGACCTGCATATTCCTGCCCTTCCACTAATTACTCTGTTTTTCCAACTGCCCTTTTTTCCAACTTGTTGGCTGGTGAGCTGCTCAGGATGGATGTTGGATCCATTCCTGAGCTGCACCTCTGAGATCTGATCATTTGGTGGCTGAGGCAGCGTGAAACCCTAACCCTGCCTGCTCCATCAATCCCACCAATGCCCTGACATCCCTTTGGGAACCCTGTTAAAATGAGCTCTTGCCCTTCAGAAGGCTCCTCTCCACTTAAACAACTTGGAGGATGGAGCACAGCTGCAGTCTAACATCCCCTGGTATCTGAATATATCCTTTAGCTCCATGACCTGATTCCCTGAGTGCACACAAAGCCAGTGATTTTGTGGAGGAGGAGGAGGGGAAGAGCTCAGTTATTTTCCTTAATCTGCTAGCAAAAAAATATTAGTATAGTAAACAGCCAGCAATCACCCAGGAATGCCTGGGAGAGCTCTTACCTACCAACATGCAGATCCCTCATCTGGAATTCATACTGATGCTATTCAACTACACAGCTCGTTGGGAAGGACATATTCAAAAGAGACTTGAAGTTACTGAAGAGGTCAGTCTCCACTGCCAATGTCACCTCTGGAAATAAGGAATCCCTGGGGGTCTCTCAACCTCCTGGAGATAAGAATGCACAGAAAAAGGTGCCCCGTGGGTTTTATTCTGCATCCAGTCTTGCTGATAATTCCCTCAGAAAGCTTTCCTGGTGCTGAGGATCACCTGCATCTCATTTAATCATATCCAATAACTTAAAATGCTGGAGCAAACCCACTTCAGATAGAATCATGTTGAGCTCTGAAGAATTCCCACAGCCTGGTGAAAAACGTAGATCTAATTTGTATGTTCCCCTTAAGTACTGTCATATATCTTGCCATGACCCATCTGTAGGTATGTACAGTTCTTCACTTTGCTTACTCTGAGAGTGGGTCCTACAGGGTCAGGAAAGCACAAGATACGTTGCCTAAGCTCTGTTTTTGGGGGTGTAGTGGAAAATCCAGGAGGAAAGCAGATGCCTCCAGGGAGACCCTCCGTTATGCCTTTCCCCAGGCAGGCTTACGCTCAGCACTACCCTGGGAAGGGACCACACAGACTCAGGTTGAAGGGGAAAAAAAAAAGCACACGAAGATCATGGAAGTCTCAGGGCAAGTAAATTACTGTTAATTGTGAGATATTTGATTGCAAGAAGCTCCAGATGGCCAGCCATCTGTTTTTTATTATAAAATTAAACAAGATTAACCCAAACAGGATTTCCTCAGCATTCTTCTCTGACTGGCTCACAAATACATCTTTAACACCTATGCTACAGATACAGCACAATCAGAAGCTTTTTCAGCCTTTCCCTAATCTACTTTGGCTAAATACTCTGCTGAGTAATGCCCTTGCACGGAAAGATTTTCAGCAGGATTGAAAAGAAGCAGGGAATGGACTAATTAAGAGAGAACTGGGAAATGTCAGCTCAAAAGAAGTAACCCCAGCAGACCCCCTCCCTTTTACACTGCTATGACCAAAGGCTGGTTAGAAGGGCACAAGCACCTGGGCAGAGGAGTTGCCAAGGGCAACAGCTCGCCAGAGGCAATTGCAGCCGGGGTACCAACCTCTCCCAGTCGGGGATGGGAATGGATAGAACAGCAGAACTGGGGAGAGAGGCCAGAGCCCCTGCCCTCTGTCTGTCTCCTCTGAAAGGCTGCAATCAAAACCATCTCTCCCTACAGTGCCTCTGCAACCCTCGGGAATTTTCTTTGCCTTCTTACACCTATGCCTACAAGCCTCAGGAATATTCTCCCTGTCCCGGCATCCTCTGCATCGCCAAAACACCACCCCTGCCCTTGTCCCTGGAAGGGCAGAGCTGCAGAAGCTTGGTTTTGCTTTTCATGATTAGTGATAACAATGCCTTTCACAAGCTTTGGTCATTCTTTGCTCCAAGGTACATAAATTCCAACACCAAGCCCTGCAGAAAACAGCTCAGACAGATTTTGCTGAGGGGGGCTTGCAGGACCCGCTCATTCAGCGCGTTTTCCGCCCTCAGGTACCAAACCTGCTCTGGGAGTCAGTCAGCCACCTCTGCTGCTCTCCCTGGAGGCAGGGCTGCCACCAAGGTGGCCTTCCCGAGCCCACCCAGCCATCCTCTGCCCACCTCCGAGGCCGTCCCCCTGCGAGCTCTTCTCATGCAGATCACACATGTCTGCATTTGTTCGAAGCAAATCGGTTGTGAAATGAACATAAAGGGTGTTCCACGGGAGATGTCCCCTTGCATCAGCCCCCAGAGTAAATCCCCAGGACAAGATCCATCTAGAAACTATGCATAATACCTCCCTCACACCCTCCTGTCTTATCATGTCTGGGCAGAAAACCTGTTGGGAAAGTTGGGCTCCAGCTCACCAAAACAGGATTACTTTTTCTGTTTAACTCTGAATATCTTCACTTGCAGGGCTACCCTGGAAGGAAAAATGCCGTGGTCTCCTTTTTGTGAGAGCAGCCAGCCAGCTCCCTGCACCGAGGCTGTTTCCACCCCTGCCACTGCTGCCCTCAGAGGCTGGGAAACACAACAATTCCTCCTGATGTCCAAAATCAACCTCCTTGGCCCAACTTCAGGCTGTTCCCTCTCCTCCTGTCCCTTGTTCCCTGGGAGTAGAGCCCGACCCCTGCCC
>VZRE01005592.1:624336-641201 GCA_013396775.1 Cephalopterus ornatus | reverse complement strand
TGTCAGGGAATTGTGAGAGCCAGAAGGTCCCCCCGAGCCTCCTTTTCTCCAGGATGAGCCCCTCCAGCTCCCTCGGCCTCTCCTGGTGCTTCACTCCCTTCCCCAGCTCTGTTTCCTTCCCTGGACATGCTCCAGCCCATCAGTGTCTCTTCCACGAGGGCACAGAACTGGACACAGCACTCCAAGATGATTTTAGGTGTGCCCCAGGCACACCCCAGGTGCAATTAGTTCATCCAGATCTTAACATATCCTGGAAACCATATAACTTCCTCCATTTTGGGATATGGTCTGTCTCTAAAAAGAAAAAATAAAGGCCTTAAACATGATAAAAGCATGAACTACAAACTCATCATGCTTCTAGCCAGTTCAGCACTTATTTTGATCCTCCTGGAAGCCACCAAATGGAGATAAGGTTCCCCCAATGACAGGCCACTGATCTCTTTGTGGCCAAAGCCCTCATGCTTGCAGAAACGCAAGGACAGCTCAGAGGAAGACACTGGAAAGGCAAAACATGGTCCATGTAGAGGCATATTCAAGGAATTAACTGAAAAGCTCTAACAGTTTCCCTTCTTTTCCCTTTGCCTTTTCCACGAGAGCCCAGGCTTGCTTCAAGGTGGAAAAATGATTTGGCTTTCCACGGTTTTATTCTCAGAAGTGACTGTTCCACTCTGAGCTGGTATTTGTCCAGAAGAACTTGGTCCAAGGCAGACACCTCAGCTGGAAAACTCCAATCCCCACAGGCAAAGGTATGTGGAACTGAGAGGACATCCTATTCTATTCTTAGACGGAGCAGGGAATTACCAGATGAGTAATATGCCACACTACACGCTTACAAAACACAGCTTAAACAGCTGCTTTGTAAATCAGGGTAACAGATGCTCTGACAAGAGCCCTGTGCAAAATGTTTCCTCTGCCAAGTAAGTAAAGGAAACCTATTTTTTGCTTTTAAAGGCAGACCGCTGTAAATGAGGTAAAAAACTGACTTCGGAGCATTCCCACTGGCTTTTAGCGTCTGGGCTTTCAGTGACAGTCACTCCTCGCCAGCCAGCTGCGGAGATGTTCCAGGAGGTGGAAGCACACGCGAGAAAACATAAAATAAAAGTAGCTAAAAAAATTACAAGCTTTTTAATCAATGATTTATCCATGCCAGGTACTTCTCCATCTAACCAGATGCTTCCAAGTGTCTGGCACTGGAGAGAAACCTATAATTTTATCACATGATATATTAGTAACCTGTATTAGACTTGCAAAAAAACAACTGGCTGCTGTTGGTTAGGGAATAAAAAGTCACTCGATTGGACTATAAAACAAATAGCCCTGGTGTAAACAATAGCCCTTGGAGGAGTTTCTTAACCAGCTGGTTCAGTCTGTCAAACACGGATTGGAAGGGGGCCGTGGGCAACCCTGGCTCTCAGGAGCTGCCTGGAGAATGTGTTTTCAGGGGTGACAGACAAGAGAAGAGACCTTCACATCTTTGTAAGCAGCTGGGAAGCTCTCACCTGAGCAGGGATCACCTCCCAGGGGGCTTTCAGACAGAGGGGAGTAGGAACTGGGCTCCACCAGACCAAGGTTTTCTGCCAACAGCAGGCCCAGAACTCCTGCAATGTCTCACAGCGTTTGATAGCACGGGGAGCACGGCACATGGCTTTTATCAGCTGGAAAAACCAGCACTGACACAACTGGGGAAAAACAGATATGCTTTTAGCCTGAAGAGTGGCTTGCCTGTTTTTTCGCAAATCTATTGGTTAATCTAACAAGAGATATTGCTTCTGACAAACCTCGGCGAGGTTGTGGGAATGCTGCAGGCAGCAGGACCACCAGAGAATAAGGGAGGGAACTGCCCTGAAACACTTATCAGCTACAAAATGGCTTTTACAAAGTGTCATCCCTTGTCATGTTCATCAAGGGGCCCAGAGAAATGACCCTCAACAGGAAGGGACGTGGCAAAGATGAGCAGAGAACTTGGTGCTGGCTGTTGGGATTTCGGGTGCCAGCTCGTGTGGAGCCATGTCTGCAGCACCACAGATGGGACAGGGTCCTGCTCCCAGCTGCAAGCCTCCTGGAACTGCTGGAAATGCAAGTTTCCCAGCTCCAGGTTTGCAGGAGGTCAAGAAGACTCCAGGAGGCAGAGGAAGAGTACAGTCAAGCAAAACACCTCGGGTGAGTTTTATCTATCCTGATGAATACAGTGCTGGTTATCAATCAGATGCTGCTGTTAAAATCAGCCTTCCAGTTCAACACAGGCTTTTCAACTCTCCCAAATCCAAGCTCTCATCTTCAGCCCTTGTAAATGAACAACAAGAGCACCCAGAGAGGCTGCGCACTATGAAAAAGCCCCAACAACACCTCAGCTGACTCAAAATCAGAACTGGATGTGTTTCTGGTTAAGATGGCATCTTAACTTACATCTTAGAGCAGCAAAGAGGGAAAAAAACCCTCTTTACCTGTGAACCACAGGTCCTGGAAACAGCCAACAGCTTTGCTCTTCCCACATCAGTTGTCTCCATCCTTCTCCTACGAGGCATGGGATGATGGGTTACCTCAGAGTCTTGTTTGTAATCATTTTCCCTTAGTGTCTTCCTCTAATGCACAACTTTAGCTGTCAAATGGAAGGGGGAAGGTGGTTAATTCAGCTTCAGATGACTCCCTGCAGGAACGTCCTATGTGTGTAACACAAACCTGGCCACTTGCAGTTCATTCAGAGTTCCCTTTTCCATCACCCTGCAAGCTGAGACACTTTTAGCTCCTAAGCACGGTGGATGTAATCAAACACCTTGTAAAGTGGGAAGGGTTGGCCGCTTACCCCAAGAAAGGAGAAGGGGTTTTGAGATCGCCAATAATATTTCTGGTGCTGTATGTTACCACATTATACACCCCCAGCTTAATATTAGTATAAATATACAGTATAGCATATACATATATATAGTACAAATAGCATAAAGACATGACAAGCCTCGAGAGAGCTCATGGATCCCTTGAAGGTCCCACAGTCTGACCTTACAAGTCAGAATTAGTGACACCCCACTGGCTCCAGCCAGGCCAACATTTCTTGCCCCGGGTATCAGCCATGGGCACAGGAGTGGGCAGGATGGGGACAATGAGCTGCTGATACATGCGATGTCCCATTATTCCCAGGAGCCATGGCTGAGCTGGAACAACACTCACCACACGGAAGCAGATCCGAAGATGCATCACCAAAGCGAAGGACCTGCTAAACCAGCACTGAAACCCGACTCTTCATCTCAAGCACATGCTTACTCTCACAGTGTGTGCGACAACATTTCATCTTTGGGCCAATACCGTCTCCAAAGGGGTCTTTGCCTGCGGAGACTTTCCTTGGAGCAAAGGGGAAGCATCCTCCTCTTCCACAGACACCTCCCAGGTCCAACACACCTCAGGCGACAAACTGCTGGTCTCACAGAGCAGAGGGGAGTCAAGAAACCTCATATGAAGACATCCAGTCTGAGAGGTGTCTGGGACCTTGTCACTGCCATGAGGTAAAGAGGTTTTCACAAGATCTACGGCAAACCGTGGGGAGAAGGCTACATGTACAGAAGCACTTACCCACTATACAAGTAAATCCCATTTAATTCCACCAAACTGCCTGGACCAGACTTTCCATATACATAAATGAATATAAAAACTGATGCCAACAGACACTGGAAATTTTACACCTGGAGACATTCTTAACTCTTATACAAACATCACCTGGGTTTGAATACAGCTTGAAAAATTTCCAGCTCTACAAGAGCAAATCTACCTAAATAAAGCATGAGACTACTGCAAGCCTATGATTTCAGAGTCGTTGTGGAGCTGAACCTGCCTCACAGTCTGGTTTTTGTTCTTTATTAATCATTTTCATGGGCCTTTGCACTTTTGAATTCCAGCCTGACTGGCAGCAGCAATTGCTGGAAACCTCAGAAAGCTTTTCAAAGTGTGAAACCCCCCTGTCTGGAGAAGGTTTAACGCACTTCAAGTTCGCATTCAGATGTTCAGGGTCTGATCCAAGTAGTCACCTCTCTCAGACATTCAGGATGTTCACCTGTCTGAGAGTTTTCAACCTGAAGTCCAGGCTTTCATCTTGAAGTATCTTTTGCAGAAGCAGGACCGAGAGATCACCAGTTGCAAAGGAGTGATGGGGCTGAGACGGTGCCCAGAGAACAGCTCGTGATAGCAAACTATCAGGGCTGCTGATGCTTTTCTCCCTAAACACCCACTTCTCAGCCTTTCCCAGGGATCTCCTAGGCTCCAACACCCTCATCCCATAGTCAGATTGAGCAAAGAATTCTTGGCATTTGCTCTGCAGACAGACACAACTCAGGCAAGGTTTAGAAAGCCCCAAGTACTGCCCAACTCAAACACGGGCGAGCAAAGCTGCCTCTCAGCCAGGAGAGTCGGAGAGTGCACAGCGAAGGGCCTCCCTCCCTCCCTCCCTGCCTTTGCTATTTTATTCTCCAGGTGTACAATGAGGACTATTCTCTCCTGGAAAGAGAAATCCAAAACACTCCAGCGTTTCATTGACTGACTGCAGAGGGAAGGTATGGATTCTCCTCAGCCAGCCAGCTTCCCATGGAAGCAGCCGTGGGGAACTGGTGGAGCTGAACCAAGAGGAAGCGGCGCCAGTGGCTCTCTGGAGCTCACAGAGTCAGCGTTTCCAACTGACTGCCCCCCTTGCTCCTCCAAACCCCTCAACCAAAAACCCCGCATTCACTGGCCAGACGGGATGGGAAATGAGAAGAAAAACCCTCCCCCCATCACCATCCTCTTTATAAAACTACCACCCACCAAAGCAACACCACAGCCTTGAAAGTGAAGCCAGGCCCCAGAACAAGGTGGCTGGGTTAGAGACAAGAGCTCTGACGTAGTCAAGGGCTCAGCATCTCCCACGCAGCACAGGATTTTCCTGTGTCTTTCATCCTGCTTTGGTTTTAGAGGGAGGCCACGAGGAAAGAGACATTGGGGCTCACGGGATGCTCCATGAAAACACATCCTGCGTTTAGCTAGTGTGGTCTCAGGTATTTTACCAGCCCTTGGTGAAAGGAAGCAAAAATGATCATAAAGCTTTCCAGAGGAAGTTCACGGGGCTGTTATGGGTAATCCTGAGCTGAACAGTTGTTACCCAAGACAGCAAGGTTGCAATGGGATGCCTGGAGGAAGGGAGAAGCCTTTGCTTCTCTCTCACACCGTCTGATTACTCCCTGGTGACCAGGGACATGGCCCAAGGGAAGGCCATGAAGCTGAGCCAGGCGAGGGTTAGGTTGGATATCAGGAAAAGGTTCTTCCCCCAGAGAATTGTCAGGCACTGAACAGGCTCCCCAGGGCAGTGGGCACAGCCCCAATGCTGTCAGAGCTCAAGGAGCATTGAGACAATGCTCTCAAGGACAGGGTGGAATTGTTGGGGTGTCCTGGGCAGGGCCGGGATTGGACTCGATGATTCTTGTGGATTCCTTCCAGCTCAGGAGATTCTATGATTCACAACATATGAATCTATGGTAACAACACCCCATGGACCTAAACCAAAGCAAGCTGTTTGAGGACATCCCAGAAGATGCCTTAGTCCAGTCTAGGACCCCTCATCAACCCACGGCAAGTGCTGGGACCAGAAGGGCTCTCTCCCATCTCAAAGCCCACCTTTATCCAGGTTAGCAGGGTTGGGAGGTGAGACACAGCCCAGCTCCATGGTTTCACTCTCCTGGGACTCCCACAACCCAAGCCCTGAACAATGAGGACATTCCAAATATCGTGTGCCCATCGGACTAAAACCCACGGCATCACCCGACAGACATGGAGCTGATGGGAACAGATCTCGGAGAGCTGGTGGTGATTGGAGCTGTGACCCCGAGCTGCAGATAGACCCACCCTGACCATGACTTGGGCTCATTGTGCATCCCAATTCCCCACTGCAGGAGACACAAATGTGCCTGTAGGTGGCCCAGAAACACTGGCTTATTAAAAAGAAAAAGGGAGGGGAAAAAAAACCCAGAATGAATGCAGCGTCTGTCACCCTTTTGCAGAACTGTTATTTTTTTTGTCTGTAGTTGGTGCTTGTTTTCCAAAGATTTACATTTTTATGTGTGTGTCATTCGCTTTTCATGCATTTGGAGACCTCAGAGCTTAGAAATTCAAAACACTTGTCAGTCACGTCAATCCTTTTGGACAAAACAGAGCTGCCACTTGGATGGGTAAAAAAACCCACAACAAAACAACAAACAAAACGCACTTTTCTCTCAAGCTGTGACTCGGTCACCCTGCTCAATGCAAGCAAGACAATGTTTAGAGAAAGCAAAGAGAAAGATCTGAGTTTTCATACTCATCGGTGGAACTAAATTGATTAAGGTCATTTCCTAGGTAGGTTTGAAATCTGCTGCAACAATTTTTTTTTTTTTTGAAAAGAAAGAGAAAAGTGTCCCCTCCAAAAAAGGGAAAAGTCACTACTGCAAAAACATTAAATCTGCTTGGGTAGCTCAGAATATATGTTGGCAAGGCAACATATCTCAGCTTGAACAGTAAACCTGCTATGTCAGAGGCTCTGCCACATATGAAAGAGACTTGGGTTTCAATATATCATGCTGAATTTACTTCTTTTCAGCCTTTCACGGCAAAGTATTTGATGTCTTTCCTTTCACTGTTGCAGTCGATAGGGTGACCTTATGTAAAAGTTTCCTGACCTTTGCTGTTGTAGGTATTGTTCTGTTAAAATGTAATTTAACTCTTTTTCTTTAGTCTGGAAATAGCACTGTACAGACAGCAAACATGAGAGGGGACTGGGATTTTTCCCCTGTTAACCTAAAGGCAAGAGGCAACATCCATCATCAGAGTTGGCCTCAAACCAGCTGATGTCAAGAAGCATCATCTGCTGAGGGTCTGGTTGGTTTCCCAGTGCTTCCCCGCAAAGATATCGACCTGCCTGGTAAGGTAAATAACTCAAAAAGCCTTACTCTGATGCTCATGCCAGTGCCATCCTGCTGAAGATTTTAGGACTGAGTGGCCTCCCTGGATTCACATCGCTGGGATGTTGGTACCTCTTTGTCCCTATGAAGTTGTAACATTTCCAGGATAGAGAGCTTTAGCAAAGGCTTTGCACGTATTCCACATAAACCCAGAAAAACAAATAGATGGAGACTTATAGGAAAAGTTAAATTGTTTTCAAACAGCAACTACCAAAGCGGAAGGAGATGGATGTTACAAAGTCAGCCACATGTTTTAGAGTTACAGCTGGATTATCCACCCCAGGATATTTGTGAGCCTGGTTTGAATCACATTGTAACCCTGTGATGCAAATACTTTTGTGAAAGCAAACTCACACTGTTATTGTCTGTTGTGCTGCTGTTATCACATCCTTCATTTGGGCCGTACATGGATATTACACTGCATTAGTGATGCAGATGTGCACGTCGCCACTCACACCCAGACATTTGCACAGGATTATGGCTAAAATTCCTGATCCTACTTGTAAAAAGCCCTATAAATCCAGATAGCTCCTTTTAAATCAGCAGCATTATCCCACTGTAAATCCAGAGTCTAAGTCAGAGCAGACTCTGGCTCAGATGCTCTTCAGCCACACACCGCAATGGAGAAGGGAGGCTGAAGCAAACCCTGGGCCTCGTACACAGCAGTTCCCCCACAAAACCCATTTCCATCACATCGTGCCCTGCTCAGCCCACACCCCATCACTTTTAAAGTACCAGCTCAACTCTCCTCATCCAGAAACTCTCTGAAACAGAATAAAGAGCTGGCTTTGGCAGTGCTGCCGCCCCCACGTGCTTAAATATTGCTCACAGCTGAGTTATTTCGTGCTTCTTAGGAACTTTAACTGGCTTTTATGCTCAGTGAACTCATGAAAGGCAAGTATCTAAAGTCAGCAGCACTGAAACGATGAATTAGCACAAGGAGAAAGAGGCCAGTTGGGCGTTCCTTACAGTACATTACCTAGATGGTTGCCAGAGGAGCTGATTTAAAGTCACTGTGCTACACCTGAGTGTCGTTTATGCCTCATAAAAGGAAATCTGTGTTTAAGTAACAATAAAGCAGGACTGCACTTTCTATGTAAGAAAAGAAACAAACCCTTTCTTGCAGAGCAGATATATTTTTATTTGCTCAGTGCCTGCCTCAGGCTTGTGGAGATGCTTTCAGCCAGAAAGACCGAGAGTTATGCAGGACGACTTGCTCCAACGTGGATTATGTTTGATTTTTACTTATTTTCCACCCAAGCCTTAACAGTGAATTTGAGCTCCTGGCAAAGGCAAGACCTGAACCCCCCTGCACAACTGTTGCTGTCAGAGGAACAAAGGAGACCCCCAGGCACAAGCAGCCGCAAAGCCACAGCAGGAAAAGCAGGGACCCTTCGCAACACAGAATCACTGAGGTTGGAAAACACCTCCAAGGTCATCAAGTCCAACCTGTGTCCGATCCCCACCTTGTCACTCAGCCCAGAGCACTGAGTGCCATGTCCAGTCCTTCCTTGGACACCTCTAGGGATGGGAACTCCACCACCTTCCTGAGCAGCCCCTTCCAATGCTCAACCGCCCTTTCCATGAAGAAATTCTTCCTGAATTCTTCCTGAATACCCCAAGTTCCAGAGTTGGGATGTTTGGCCAAACAAGGTGACAGGTGCCATCAATCACTCCAAGTGACAGTCACATCTATCTGCAAACTCCCATTTTTGCTCACCTGTTATCCGCTGATAAATTCCCTTGTATCAGACTCCGAGGGGTCCATATCCACTTTTTTGGTCTCAGTGCAAACACTGTCTGGCATATTGTATCACATCAAGCCACGAGGAAAGTTTCCTAGAACAGAGACATGTTTTTTCCTATTATACCTCTGCTACAGTTTGATTTTGGGGAAATTTTTGCATGAAAACAAAGTCCTAATGAGAAATATGCAAGAGTGACAAACTCCATCCCTCTGTCCCCTTGCACTGTTCTGCACTCCACCCATCTCCCATCCTCTGCCCACTACCACCCTTCTCACAGAGTCATGGCCACCTTGGGGCCACCCACCAGTGCTGATCCCTGGAGAGGACCTTGTTCCCCCTTCCCCAGCCTCAGTGCTGCTGGTGTGTGGGGCTGCTGCCTTCCAGCTCCCCTTGTCCTTTCAAGGGCCAAGGAGACAAGGTGGGTGCTCAGTCCCCGGTCTTTCCTTCTGAGGAGCTGGAAAGGACCCGTTTGTGCACGATACAGTTCCTGGTCAAGGTCCTGACCTTTACCTGCTCTCTGTCTGACCCTGCTTTTGCAAAAAGGCACTTGTCCCACCATGATCCACCTCATCAAGAGGCCTGGAGACTTTATCTGGAGACTTTATAGTCTGGTGTCTGCAGCAGGTCTGCAGGATCTCCTCAACACTCAGCACCACCCAGGGTATCTCCAGGGCTGACACTGTTCTGTGAATACCAAACTGCAGAGAGGCAAAAAACATCCATGAGTTTCTTCTGCCAATCCAAACCAGCTACAGCACCACGTGAAAACAACACACTGCCTGAGAGGGAACCTGAACTGAAACAGTTCTGCAGCTCCAAACTGAGCAACACCCTGTAGGTGGATGGGAAGGGGGTGTCAGAGCCATACCCAGCACCTTTGGAGAGGACACAGAGGGATGCTGAGGCATGGGAAGCAATACCCAGCTAAAGCAAAAAATTAATTTCTCAGCATTAACCAATTTTATCCGTCAGCACGAGGGAGCACTTTCCTTGCAGTTCAGCAGTACCTCAAGAAAGGCTCACAGGAAGCTCAAAACATCCATTGCTTATACAACACAGCAGCACAGAAAGCTACATTGGCATTCCGTTGTCACAGCTATACCAGGAGCCCTTCTCTGCAACCAGAAATCCTCTCTCTTTTGGGATTTCTCCCCGTTTGGGGATGGACCAGTGCTTTCTTAGCAAGACCAGTAAAGGGAGGGGATGTCAGATTTGGCAGCGCTGGTAAACATCTATTTTTACAGGATGACCTTTGAGGAGGCAGTAACGGAACATGGAGAAAGAAACAAAAACACAGTCAAAATATTTTGGCAGTTAGGATCACAGAGAGATGAGGGCATGCTTGGATTTAACAGGAATTTAAGCATAGCCTCCACAGTTAGCACTGTGCTGGAGCTGTAAAACACGCGCACCAGTGACGGCTGGGAGACATCATCGAGTTGACATTAAATACCTTGTCCTGAGACGGCCACAACTCAAGTGCTTCGCTGGCTTAAAGCTCTACTTCACAGGTCCCACAGCAGCTGCATCCTGCCCACGCAAACCATAACAAAGGGAAGAGAAGATAAAAGGAATTTAGTGCTGTCAGGACCACTAACCCCCCAATTCCATCACAAGCAAAACCCACGGAGGACTGAACCCGGATTAGTCCAAATACCCGCTCCATCTGCACACTTCCATAGTTTTCCTCCATGTGTTTATTTCTAAGCTACAAAAACACAGCTTTTCATCACTCCTAACAGTTTTCACTGTATAAATCCATCAGTTTTACCTTTCCCAACAGCACAGCCCTCCACAGATCTGCTCCTCCCACCTCCTCCCCGCTCACCACACACTGGTGCCATCTCACACTCCTCCATCAGTGGTTTCTGGCCACTGCCAACTAACACCAGGAAAACACCGACTGACCTGTCTGCTCCTGCACCAAAGGACAGAGGGTGGCCTTGCGATTTCTTCTTTTTGGCTTTTTTTTCCTGAGGAGGAGGAGCATGGCAAGTCAAACCACTGGCAGGCATAGATTTTTTTTTTTTTTGCAGATCTTTATTTTACAAAAATAACTTACAAATAGAGACAACTCTCAGCAGTAAGATCATTCATTCTGTGCAGAAGGACACAGTTTGGTGAAGCAGGGGCACAGGAGTTAATGACTCTGACAACACTGTTAATTTTAACATGATGGCAGCTATATTACACTACATACATTTCATGCTCCAGACATGTGGGTATGACACCACATAAAGCTACGGTCAATAAAGTGTGTCAGCCAGGGAGGATGCACCTAAGAGACCACTTCCATTCTAGTTATCGGCATCCTCTTGAAACCAAACGGCAATCTAACACTCAGACTACAGCACTCTGGATACACTCATCAGCAATATACTTCAAATACATGATAAAAATATATTTAACTTTCAAATACAATTGTATAAGGTACACCAAGAGCCAGAAAATAAAGTCTTGAGCTTTTAAATACAACACACTATATATAAAAACATATACAAAGAGACAAGAAGGAATCTACACATGGAAGGAAAAGCTTATCCTGGAAATGTGTGTTATTTGTGGTACACAATGGCTTTGTCTGCTAGGAAGTCATTTCCATTTGCATAGCACTGTTGAGAAGGCCAGACTGGGCTAGGAGGAGAAAAGGTTTTACTTTTGGTACCACTTCCACTTTGCAACTGATTCTACTCTTAAATTACACTTGGCTCTCTCTTTTGTAGGCTGGGATTCATGCCCCGTTCATAACAAGCACATTGAAAGGAAGGGGTTAAAAAAATAAACAACAAACCACAACACACAAGGAAACACCAGGTCAGAGAGTCAGGGAGGTTTCTTCATGGGGTTGCAGTCATTTGGCATTTTGCTCCAGAGCAGAGTATTCTGCTTCCGACACCCTGGAAGCGTCAATGAGTTTAGTGAGACCTGTTTTGGCAGAGTACTTGAAAATAAAGGCTTTCATGAGCTCGTATCGGTAGTTGCGGTTGATGAAGCTGTAGAGGATGGGGTTGACGCAGCAATGCACTAGAGAGAAACACTGAGTGATGTGGAGAGTGGCATACAGAAAGTTCTCCATGTGACAGCTGAAGGGGATGAAATGAAGGCTGTAGAAGATGTCAAGCAGGACAGCCACGTGGTAGGGCAGCCAGCAGACAAGAAACACCACCACGTAGGAGAAGATGATCTTCCCGTTGCTCTTCCGCTCTTGGTCACTGGAGGCGGAGATGGTCTTGGCAAGGAGGAAATAAAAGACAGCAATGACGGGAAAGGGGATAAGAAAGCCCAGCACGACGGAGATGAGTTCCATGCCAATCAGCCACTCTTTGAAGCTCTCCTCCGGGTAGACAGGACGGCAGTAGGTTTCATTGCTGGAAGAGACCGTCTTGAGGTAATAGGTGTCTGGGAGAGACGCGGAGAAGGCCAGGAGCCACACCAGGATGCAGATGCAGCGACGAATTATCTTCTTCTTGCGATTGCTGGAGTTGGTGAAATAGGCCACAGACAGGTAGCGGTCCACACTCATGCAAGCCAGGAAGAAGATGCTGCTGTACAAGTTGATGGAAAATATAAGATGAGTTATCTTGCATGTGATTTCTCCCATGTGCCACTGGTTATGCTGGACGAGGGAGACAACCCACACAGGCAGGGTGATGACGACGCACAGATCAGCGATGGCCAAATTGAAGATGTAGAGGTGGGTTTCATAGCCAGTCATTTTGGCTTGGAGGTTGACCCACACCACAACCGAGTTGGCCACCAGCCCTATGACAAAGATGAAAATGTAGAAGAAGGACAAGGTGTAGAGCAGGGCGCTCTTGTTGAGCGTGCCAGGGCATGTTGTCGCATCCACCGTGATGCAGTCGCCGTTGCTGCACGTCCAGTTGATCTCCGTCAGGTTGGCTGTCTCCAGGAAGTCCAAGATGGATGTCAAATCAAGAGCGCTCATGTTTGCTCAGTTTGTAGTTCGAGTGACCTACAGGCCAAACAGGATTGGAAGATTGAAAGAAATTACATAAGTTAACAGGTATTTCTGCTGTCATTTCATACCACAAAGCACGTGCAGGGCATACCATTTCAGTAACATCCTACTCTTGTCCACTAAAGAGCTCTGTGGAGAAAAACAACCAAGAAACTTTGCAAAACTCATCTGGGTTGACCAAAGAGAAACAGCGCTATTTTTTTTGGTGTCTTTTTCTTTCTTTTTCCCTTTTCTTGCAGCTCACATCTGACATCATCAGGTTGGCTATCGTCCCCGGGTGTGAAATCCACAAAATACACCGTGGCCAAATAAATGTCAGGTGACTAAATCTGTCTTCTCCAGCATAAATGATGATACTATTGCTTTCAGCAGGAGAATCTTTAAGCCATTTTATCTGCACTCCCTCAAGCGTAGTAGAATTGATCTGGCTGATACACGGTACCGTAAAACATTTACCACTGGCTCTGGGCAGCATCTTGTCAAGCCCAGCTCCAGCTGCATTAAGACAAAATGGGGAACTAAGGGGCTTTATATCTCTATCCAATTTTAAATTCGGCTCCATTCTCCCCCCTTCTCTTGAGTTCTAGTTTACAAAGTATCCCCTGCATTTAATTATTATTACATAGCTTTGAGAAAAGAAAAAAAAGTCAGAGCTTTTTTTTGCTGAGTAGATCTGCTGGGCTTAAGTTTTCTTTTTAGAAGAGTGCTTTGATTTAAAGACACTCCCTCATCACAGTTGGCTCCACAACTAACTCTTCCCCACCCTTTTGCTTTTCTACATCTACTTTCCTTGCCTCTTCTGCACTTTCTTCTACCCGCAGTGGAAAGCAAGGGCTTCCTTGTTAACTTCCTCACCAGCAGAAGGAAGGAACTCAGCAGACTCTCACAGCTTAAGCAAAATCTAAAGCAGAGCTGCTAATTGCTGTTGTGCTTTTGAGGCGGCTTAAAAATGCTGTCCCTGCCACTGGGACCCTCCCACCTCACAGGGCCCACAGTACCACCCTGGGCTACAGCCAGCTGCCTTGGCTTGTGACTACCATGCTCCAGTCAAGCAAGCTTTGGAGTGCCCTGTCTGCAGGCTCTGGCTAGGGACACACCAAAGTAAAGATGGAGAGACGGGTTTACAAGGGATGGATCCCACCTTGATCCCTCAGGGCTTCACTTGAGGTGGAGTATCAGGTCAGCCAGCGCACCCACAGTCTCCACCATGGACACTTCCAGCATCCCGAACAATGGTCACCTTGCTCTTCCCTGTGCCTGCAGCTCCAGCAAGGTGAGGTACCCACTGATGCTGCCCCAGCATGACAGAGTGGCCAGAGAGCAATAGGGATTTCCAAACATCCTTGATCCCACCACAGCACCTCCTGGTGGGGCCTATGAGAGCATGGAGGGGAGAGCGAGCAGGAAAGAGCTCGGACAGGCTCACTCTTCTTGTCCCCTCTCCCAGAAAAGGGATGTTGGTTGACACAGCACCTCTAGCTCCATCTGCATAATTGGCTCTTCCCAAAGGTCCTGCCCTCCCAGCCTGTCAGGGATACAGACTAGGAAGAGAAGGGAGATAAGGGGGGAGATTAAGGGGAGGACTCAAGGCACTATTGTCCCTGCAGAGGGGAAGCTGACGGCACTAACAATGAGAGGGGCCGTGCACACATTCAGGGGAGATCAAATCTCTCCACAAACAGGCCCGAATCAGCCCCGGCCCCACGAGGAGATCTATCTTATGGCTTTCATCCTGCTGACCTGATAGAAGACAGAGCTGAGATTCAAACCAAATTAATCACGGATTTTGCTAAAACACTGGCTAAGGAGGGAGCTGCAACAGTGGCAGCTCTCTGTCCTGGGACAGATGATCCTCCAGCTCCACCTGAGGAAAGCAGAGAGCAATTTAACCCACGTCTATGCAGGGCAGCAGGGCTGATCGTTTCCCCCAAGAGACACAGGCCCCCCTCAAACTACCTGTACCATCCGGTGGGTGCAGGCAGCTGGGATGTGCACTGTCTAAGGAAAGCTTCCCTGGATACTTGCTTCATCCCAGAGTTGCCAGTGGGAAAGAGGGATGGGTCTCCTACCAGAACTCACCCAGGGTCCCACCGCTACCACTGTGTCCCCAGCACAAATCCTTTCCAAGCCTCTCATGCACAGGGAAAAGCAGCACCATCCCCAAGTCCCTGTATCTCAAAACCCTGCAGCAACTAAAGGAAACTCCTTAAAAGCCAGAAAACTCCAAGTTGCATGGCACAGATCACCAGTTCCTGCTGGTATTTGGGAGCAGCAAAGCAAGCGGAGCAGAAGGAACACCAAGCTACCCCCATAACACCCCACAGAAGTAGCACAGATGGGCCTGAACTTATTCTGGGAAGGCACATGGTCCAACAAGGGGAGCAGGCTCATTCTACATCTCAGGACCACAGCTCAAACCAACCTCCAGGACAGGGCTGTGACCCACCCCTGCCAAGCCTCCAGCACATCCCTCATGGAGAAAAAACTCAGACTTGGCTGTGGGGTGTCAGATTCTGACAGAGAGGCACCGGCAGGGCAGCAGAAAGCCCCTGAAGCCAGGACTCACATCAGCGTTGGGGACACCACGGCCACCAGCAAAGGAGAGGGAGTAGCCCAGCTGCTCGCTCAGAGCCACGCTGGGAATCTCACCAAACACAAACAACGCTCAGCCCAAACCCCAGCCTGTCTCCTGTCCAAGAGCGGGGCTGCTGCACGCACGTGCATCCATCTGTCTGTGCATCCATCTGTCCGGGGCCGGCTGCGCTTTGCATCCCCAGCGTGGCCATAAAAACCCGACACTACCCGGCCTCCCAGGCTCCGAGCCCTGCTGTGGAGGACGGCTCTATCTTGAGATTACATCCCTACGAGCAGGGCTGTAGTCTGAGATTAGCGGCTGTAACCCGAGCTCTGACTCCCACCCAGATTAGCTTGGAGGTATAGGAGGGAACCCACTGGACAAACTCAATAAAGCCACTCTGTGCTCCTAAAAAAATACCTTCAGCGCTCTCTACAGACAGCACAGTATCCGAAAAGCTGGTAAAGGCAGCTGGGGCTGCATTTTCTGTCCACGGCACTGCAAAGCTCTTGCAGGCCATCACCCCTTCACCCGGCATGCACGAGTGCTCTGTCCAGCCACTGGACCTGGCAGAAGTTACGACATGAACTAAAGGAGACACACACGAAATCCTGCTCCAGACACCTAGAGCTGTCCCTCGGGCTGCAGCCTGCAGGACTGCACCCTCCTCATCCCACCTCCTGCCCACGACTTGCTGCAGGCTGGGAAAAAAAAACAGGCATGATCATCCCTGCCCAGGAGGGCAGCCCAGCACTGTGTGGCAGTGTCCAAGCCCTCAACAACTCAGCGAACTTCTCAGCACCCCGTCTGTCACCCAGAGCATCCCACAGCCTGGTCCTGCCCGCACTCAGACCTGACTCCCAGCTGCTCAGGGGTGTGGGCAAACTTGGCTTTGCCCTTCCTGAGTGGAGAAGAAAATGCCAGGAACGGTCAGGACGGCTGGGCGGGTTGTCACCCACACACCTTCACCATTCCCACGACAAAGGACCAGCCTGGCTCTCCAGCATGGGCAGCACAGCCCCTTCTCCAGGCTGTGTGGCCTCCACAAAAGGACACCCAATACCCTCCAGGGGCTACGCAAGACTGAGCCCAGCATATTTAAACTCTTCTGCAGTTCCGAGTTGGAAAAACAAACACTAGCGGTGGGGGAAAACAGCGTCCGATGGAGCCGTGGGTCACACCTGGGCGCCCGGGGGCACCCCGAGGGGAGCGGTGCTCCTGCCGGTCCCGCGGACCCTCCCGCCACGGGGAAACCAGGCTGGGGGAGAGAAGAGGAGGCTCCCCCCAGCCAGTGCGACCCGGGGGGCGGGACAGGACACAGCCGGGGAGATGCGGGGGCTGGGGCCGGGCTGAGCCGGGCACCGGGACACCCGCGGGGCGACCCCCACCAGCACCCACCTCCCGCAACCCGCGCGGACCTCGGCACAGCCACCCTTCTTACCTCCCGCGCCGGGGGACCGCTGCCGGAGCGACTGAGCGCGGGCCCCGCACCGCCGCTTTATGGCCGCGCCGAGGGGCCCGCCCCCGGGGGCGGCTCCGCCCGGCACGGTGCGGGCACGGCCCCGGCTCGGTGCGGGCACGGCCCCGGCTCGGTGCGGGCACGGCCCCGGCAC
>VZRE01005592.1:585882-623754 GCA_013396775.1 Cephalopterus ornatus | reverse complement strand
GGGGCGGGGAAGAAAAAAACCCCAGAATTAAGAAGAGTGAAGGGGGAAGATGAATGAAGAGAGAAGGGGAGAAAAGAAGGAGGAAAAGAAAATAGAGGAAAGGGTGAGAGGAGAAGAAGGTGAATAAACGGAGAAAAAGAGAAGGACAGAGTGGAGAGAAAATATATAAGAGTTAAAAAAAAAAAAAAGAAAAGCAGGTTTCTGGTTTGTTTTCCCCTTGCCACTGTAAATACTGAGCAGACCAGGCAAGGGGAGGCAGCAGATCCTCACCTTTGCTCCCTCCCCAAGGGCAAGAAAAACTAATGCCAAGGAAAAGTGACAAGATGCCAGAGAGTCACTGACTAAAACTGATTTCACATTGCTGCTGAGCACAGGGAAGGCAGGGGGGTAACACGGCCCGTGGGTGGAAGGGGGTTGATCTGCCTGTCCTTCATCCCAGGGAAGATGCTGGGAATTAGAGGACTATCTACCTGCCGACCTGCTGATCTCTGGATCTGCACGTACCACCAGGCTGCTCTGAAAACACCAGGTGACCTGGAGCAGGATCACCCTGCCCACACCTTGCTTCTGGAGCCCACACCAACATGTACAGTTCGCAGAGCCTAAATCACCTGAGCACTGCTGAGCCACTGGCCAGCCACGGGATGCAGCTTAGCTAACACATTTCAACCACTGGTTTTTGGAAAATACAGGGCTAAATTTTAGCCCTTGCAACCTGAGGGCTTCAACACCCCCAGAAAGCATGTGTTTTGTTTCCCCAAAAATGCTTAATCTTATTTCCCCAGGCAACAAACAGGACAAGGGGAATGGGTTCAAACTGAAAGAGAGTAGGTTTAAATTAGATATTAGAAAATAATCCTTCCCTGTGAGGGTGGTGAGGCCCTGGCACAGGTTGCCCAGAGAACCTGTGGCTGCCCCATCCCTGGAAGTGTCCAAGGCCAGGTTGGACAGGGCTTGGAAGCAACCTGGGCTGGTGGGAGGTGTCCCTGCAGGGGGTGGCACTGGATGAGCTTTGAGGTCCATTCCAACCCAAACCATTCTATGATTATATGATTAAACCTGCTGACAAATGCATGCTTAAAAAGAGAACATGTTTTCCCACAAAAGCGTCCAGCACAAGCTTTCAAGCTTAAACCAAGTCAGGAATGCAGCAAAACAAGACATTTTACTCTGTGGTGGAAGAGACCCATGTAAAAAGAGGGAGGGTGCAGGTTAAAAGGACTCACAGCTGCAAGCAGAGCAGTCTTAATTCTGGAAAAAAAAGACATTGATATTTTAAATGTACTCTGTTTCTCAGCTCACAATTCCTTAATTCTGCCCCCATCAAGGAACAGAATCAAATACATCGCACTTACACTTGCAGAAGTGACAGCACAATCAGCTTCAGCTTTTCTGCCAGGAAAGAAAAGATTAAGCTGTAGATATTGCACTCCTGCAGCTCCAAGCATGCATGGAAGCTTTCCTAGTGCTCCTCCCAACTCAGTCCCATGCATCCCCAGAGACCTTCAGCAGCTCCCAGCTGACACTGCACTGGGGCATCCTGGGGAGCATGTGGCACAGAGACACGCTGAGGAAAGGCCTGACCTGGTGGGCCTTTGGTGGTGCCTCTGTCTCCCCACCGAGATCTGGGCTGCCACAAGCTCTAAGTGCCACCCTGCAGCATGGCCACAGAAGCCACCAGGACCATCCTATCCTCCGGCTCACGTGCTGTCGGGGGTTTGGGTGCCAGGGAAGGAAGAAAACAGAGGGACAAGTCTGCCACCATTTCACAATGGAGAGAGTGTGACGTAAGGTATCTCATCTCCCTTCCTGACCCCCACTCTCCCTAGATAAGGTCCTCCAAACTTCACAGCTGTCAGTGAGCAAAGCATTTCAGCATCTGCGTGAATTCCGAGTGCTCACCCAAGTCCATGGATTTGGTGGGATTGAAGCATGATGAGTTCAGACAACGACAGGATTAGGTTTAAAAATAAGCATGTAGCGAAGCACTCGGCTAAATCAGGCTCTGAAAATCCTAGGGAAAAAAAAAATAAATACAGGCACTCCAGCAGAACTCCAGTCACTCAGCCAAAAAAGCAAGTGGAGTGTTTTTTCCTTAGCTGGTATGCCAGAAAATAACACCAAGTAGTCCAGTGTCTTCCACAGCTCTCCAAAAATACCAGCCCGCACCTGCAACCACAAAGCTGTTGGGTGTCCCTCACCTGCATTTTGCCAATGGCAGAGCCCTCTCTGGGTTCCTCCCTTCAGCAATCTTTTCATGGTGAGCATGTTCCTCACACAGGACAGCCAGGGCCTATTCCCTTGCCATTATGACAAATAGATTTTGCTCAGTGTTCAGGCATGAAAAACCTGTATGATACAAAACCACCTCCCCAGAACAGAGCAAGCAGAGCTGGGCACCCCAGATAAGATCAGCAGAGGGTCTTGCCCTCTGGGATCTGCTGCCAATCCAAGCAGGTGTCCCCAGAGATGTGATCACAGATAGTCCTGTAGCCAGCAACTCTTGTAGATGCAGCTGTCCAAGTGATCCATCACTCACTGGAATAGGAGAGCCAAGGGTGTTCAGCCTGGAGAAGAGAAGGCTCCAGGGAGACCTTAGAGTCCCTTCTAGTGCCAGGACAAGGAGGAATGGCTTCAAACTGCCAGAGGGAAGGGTTAGATGGGATATTGGGAAGGAATTCTTCCCTGGGAGGGTGGGGAGGCCCTGGCACAGGTTGCCCAGAGAAGCTGTGGCTGCCTCATCCCTGGAAGTGTCCAAGGCCAGGTTGGACAGGGCTTGGAGCATCCTGGGATAGTGGAAAGCATTCCTGCCTATGGCAGGGCATGAACAAGATGGTCTGTAAGTTCCCTTCCAACCTAACCCTTTTTATGATTCAGGAAATGGGGAAAGCAAAGCTCTGCAGCTTTCACCTGCTACACAGGAATCTGTGGCAACACGATAAGGAGGGACTGGTCACCTTCACAGGGTAGCAGTGAACCTAATTATGTTCACGAACCTCATTAGGCTTGTCTTTGGGTCCTTCCATGACAAGCTTCTGCTTTTCCCAGACCATGGCGGGCCCTGTATAAGGTGAAGGCTCCACTGTGCTCAGCACTGCAGATAAACACACCTAAGAGCAAGCTCTGACCCTCAGAGATAGGTACGGCAGGAGAGGAGGCACCAAGTGCTGGGCAAAACACAGCACTGAAAGCCAGATGATTATTTAATGCTTTGTTTTGCATTCATATTTTGTTTAACAGCTTAACTACAGCGATATATTATTTTATTCTCCAAAAGCACAAATTTTTACTAATTGGGGGGGGAGAGAAAAAAAAAAAAATCAGTAATTTCTCCCAATCTCCACAGCTTCTCCCTATTGACTTTGGGAATGCAGGCTGAAAGCATTCTCATTTTCTCTTCAGGCTTCCCTTTCCAGCTGGGAGGCAGATGGAAGTTGACACCCAGCCCTGCCTACTCATGTCAACAGAGAATTTAAAAAAAAAAAAAAAAATGCAAGTTGGCAGCTTCAAGTGCTAGAAAGACGTGGTTTTGGGGAGTGAGGGAGAAAGCCAATAAGGCAAAGTGTGATATGTGTTGGGTGGGGGAGCTTTTCAGTTGCACAGCAAATATCCAAACGGGACAAAGGGAAAGGTTTCCCCATTGCACAGGAGAGGGTTTGTGTGTGGCAGGAGTGAGACGGGAGCAGCACCGCGCTCACACGGAAAACGCTGCAGCCAGGAGTGCAAACACCCACATTGCCTGACAGAGCCAGGGAGAGCCCTGGAGGAAATCAGGCTGTGATCCATGAAGTGTACAAAGGTAAAAAAGAGCTTCCTGCAGTCCTCGGAGCCGGTGCCAGCGGGCTGCTGCATGAAAACACAGCACTGCTTCCTCCCTCTTCCGAGACATCTTGTTCTCTGTCCTCTCCCAGTCACGTTCCTCCCCTCATCAGTTGGATGATGGATGGAGGAACAAGCCACCATGCTAACAAGAGGAATAAATAGATGACTGCATCAGGAGTCACCTCTGAAATCACAGCAGAAGGGAAACGAGCAGCAAGTTTCCAGCAGGCAGCAACTGTGGTACTGCCCAGCTCCACTTCCCCTGCCAACAGAGAACAATCGAGTTATTTAGCGCCAAACCATGCCTAGAGCAGTGTCAGCAGCCATCAGGAAAGTCACAGGGCTGGTGTCCTGTCCAGCTCCAGCCCATCCGGTTTGGAAGAGATGCATGATGAGGAAACCAAGGGAAGAGCGCAGGGAGAAGCAGCCTCCCCATCGCTGCACACTTGAAGCAGCACAGGGAAGGGACCTGTGCTTGTAGGCAGCTTCACCAGTGTCCTCCTCTGAGCAAGGATGGAGCAAGCCAGCGGTTCCCCAAACTGAAGGAAGGGGATGGGAAAGCCAGTGCTAGGGAAACTGAGGCAGAAAGAAGCAGACCTCTTAAAAGCGGAGTAAAAAGGAAGAGAAGTGCAGGGAGAGGCTGCCCGGGCAACCACGACCCATCCAAGGGCAAGGCTCCTGCTTCCCCCAGCCCAGCCTAAATCACTAACCAAACAAAAAGAAATCACAGTACAGGACTTCCCCTCCTCCTCCATACCACCCACCTGTTCGTTGAAAGGTTCACGAGATGTGATATTTTTACTGCAGAAAGCCCCTCAGGAGGCTGGTTTCCATCTACACTGCATCTCCAAAGCTGTATTTTCACCTTCTCCACCACAACAATAAGGACCAAAGCAAAAAGGAAGATTTTAGGGCTCCAGCGTCTATGGTTTGAGGCAGCACATGCTGAAAGCCCTGCAAAAAGCTGCCGGGAGAGATCCGTGTGTTCCAGCACTGCCCAGCCCGGGGCCACGGCCGTCAGCACTCGCCTGCTGACAAGTGACGGTGAACAGCCCTGATTCAGGGAGACAACACAAAGCACGCGGAGCTTCACGTGGCCTCTGGCAGCTGGGCCACCCGGGATTTTAACCAATCTCTGGCTTTTTCCACCCAAAGACAGAATTACAGAATTACTGAGGTTGGAAAAGACCTCCAAGACCATTGAGTCCAACCTGTGTCTGATCCCCACCTTGTCACCCAGCCCAGAGCTCTGAGTGCCATGTCCAGTCGTTCCTCGGACACCTCCAGGGATGGAGGGGGGACACAACAGGGGAAGAGTTTAAGATCTTGTCCACCTACATGGTAGGGTATTTTCTGTCAATCCCAGTAAGCTTTCCCAAAGCCAAGCAACCCATCAGGATGCACTGAGGAAAGGGTGGCAGAGCAATCCATTTACTATTTTCAATGTGATGAGAGCTTTTAGAGAAATCAATTGTGGTGTAATTAGAAATATTACCCCAGTTTTAATAACTATTGGAGATGGCTGTCTCTCCTTCACAGTTCATTTCCCTCTTACCCTTTCCACTAAATAAAGGTGTTACCTATGGATGTTATTTGCTGCTTCATAATTGGCATTATTGCCATTTATTGGAGGGCGAGCTGGAGTATGACCATGAGCAAGATGAAACAAAACCCTGAACCAGAATCCCGCCTGGAGCAGCCAAGCAGCCGGCAGAGAAGACTTTACAGAGGCACTGATTTTTACATAAACGCTATCCATAAAACTTCTCCTCTCTGCACAGCACAGTCTCAAATTAGCAGGGTGACATTAACGTGGCAAGGGCAGGCTTTGGCAGAAGCCATGCTATGGCAGGAAAACCTGCATCGGCAACAAGCCGCACGCCAGAGACAGAGAGGAAAGAAAGGAGTTGGAACTAGGGTGATGGGATCCCCCCCCACCTTCTCTGGCTTCCATGGGAAAGAGTCCTGCTTAGGTGTAAAACAACTGAATATCACAGGCCGGTAAAAAATAAAAAATTCATTAAATCATAAATCTTTTGGAAAGGGGATCTACTGGGGAGATTATATTCACTTTTCATGGACATATTAATTCAATGGTGGCATATCATATTGTTCTCTGTGGGGGAAAAAGGCATATTGTTTTAAAGTATGATGTTTAGAGCAGTCCTTTAGGAAGGAAAATAAATATAATCTTGGCAAGGAAAACCAACGGCATGAGCACCGAGGAAGGGACATTAAACACAGGACCCAAGTTCCAGCTGCTGAAAGTCAGCATAGCTGGACTGGAGTTCCTGGAGCTGAGCATGACAGTCACCCCCATTTAGCAGCTGATGTTCAGTAAATAAAATCAAAGCGTGGGACTGGTCTCATGGCCCCCTTCCACATATATTGGTCCCACTCTTCCTTTGGCTTCCCACCTCTCTCCTGACCCCACATGTTCCTTTGAAATAGGCGCATGCCTCCTCCCTTTCTCCCTCTATACCTGTAACAGGGTGGTCAGCACAGCCCCACATGGGACATAGGTTCGAATTCCTCTAGCTTGGTTCCAGGCATGGAGGACACTGGGATGAGACTCCTGCCCACCATACACATTCTCCAGACACTCACCCTAAGCACGAGTCCCTGAGGAGCCCTGCTGTCTCCTGGAGCATATCTTCCTTCGGGGGGAAACCTGTGGATCATGACAAAAACTCTCACAACACCTACAGGAGGGGGTTCAGCAAACACATAACTTACCGTACAGTAACTGCTTATGCCCTTGTCCTTCCTCTGTGGTAACTCACAATCCAAAGTATTTTATTCCAGAGGAACAAGAGGAAAAATCAGTTTAAGGTTTCTGCACAAGATAACAGCGACCACTGAGCAACTCCTGGGCCCTAAAACAATTCATGCCCCTTTGACCACATCACCCTCTCAGCCAGCTCAGGCACAGATGACCCACTTGACCCATCAGAAAAGATGGGATTTGCTTATCACGCCAACTGCATAGCCCCCGTGCAAACTCCTGTGGACTTCCCACTTCACTCCTTCCCTTTGCCCAGATATCTTGCTGACAGCTTCCCCGTCCATCCCAATGAGGTGTGAAATTTGGTGCATCACAAAACTGCACACGGGGCTGCTTCCAGGGAATTAAATGTCTAGATAAAATGAAAAGGGGCTGATGAAACATTAACCACAAACAGCCTAAACAACAAAGTCAGCGCACACACCCCACAGACTCTTAATGCAACGCTAAGTCAGTTGTACCTTAGTTGTGTATTTGCCGTGTGTATCCGATACCTACTCAAGATGAAAAACACTAATAAGGCTGTATTTTTTTTCCGTACCTGGGCCAGGTTCCCAGCTGAAACAAACAGTTTATACCAGCCAAACACTTGGACACTTAATTTCTGTGGAAACCCTTATTGCTGGGGAGTTTAAGACTGGATTGATATTCAAGGCGCACTGGCAGCAGCTCGTAGCCCAACGTTGTAAGAAGGCACAGAGGTCTAGACTACTCGTATTATCCAATGTAAGCAGAAGAAGGAGGCAGTCTGAGCTTTAGCTTCTGCCCAGGGTCCCTGGAAAACTAATCCTATCTGATTACACCACTTCTTTTCTTTTTCTATAGACGAAATAAACAGTCTATTGTACCAAACATAAGGCTGCCTTCTTTTGAAGGAAGATTTATCATCCAGGATAAATCCACGAATTCATTCCATTTTAGTGCCAAGTCCTCAAAGCTGTGTTTCTGACTTCATGATGCAGTAGCAGTTGGTCCTGCCTCTGTGCCAGGCAGTCCCCAAAAGAGATCACACTTTTCCTTAAAAAAAAATTATAAAAGAATGCAGACCATCTCATCAGCTGCTTAAAGCCTGCATAGCAAATTCCACACAGGCACGTTAGAGCCATGCAAACACATGCATAAGGAGCTAGGACTGGCTCCCCTTCAGACCACAAACACCAGGAATGCAACCTGGTATAGTAGAAGGTGTCCCTGCCCAGGGCAGGGGGGTGAAATGAGATGAGCTTTACTGTCCCTTCCAACCCAAACCATCCCATGGTTTTATGGCATGACATTGCTCATGAAGAGAAGTGAGCGATGGGTGACAAAATCTGCTGTGAGTTGCCCCAGGAGAGGACCCAGCTCTGAAATAAGAATTGCTCCGTGCCTTCCCTGCACCAACAGGGGCTCTGTTGTACTGAGCCCGAACCTTGAACTCGTTACAATGTCACTCTGTCTTTGGATCCGATATCCTGTGGGGGAATCTTCTGGGAATGTATTTTGGTTCAGACTTGGGTCAAGGAGAGTTGACTTGACCTGAAAATAAATCCAGGCGATCTCAAGCTGAAGTGCTATTGACTACTGTTTGCCATACAATAAAGTGAGCAGATCAAACTCAGCTGAAAGCCAGGGTTAACATAAATCCAAGCAGAAAGAGGAACAAGAAAATTCATTCACCACCATGACAAAGGGGACATTTTTTTGCATTGGCAGAATTCAGAGCAGAGACTGAAAGCACTTCCCAGGCAGCATTTTTAGTGTCCCCTACGGTGTGTGCTGTTTAGCTGTGCTGAGATCTCCACCACACTTGCAGGAAGATAAGAGGTATGTGACTCTGTGTGTGCGTGTGAAAAAGGGGTGGTGGGGTTGTTTTTGTTTTGTTTTTGGGGTGTTTTTTTTACCGTTTTTAACATCATGAGCAAGAGTTCCTCTGCTCATGCACAGGGCAGCTTTTGTGAGAGGTATTTTATATGGATCCCCAAGGAAAGGTCTCAGTGGCCAGACTCTGAGCACTACTGTGTGCACATGTGAGGAGTAACTCCTAGCAACTCTCAGTTTATGCTCCAGGAGAAACACTGGTTGTACTCACTGCAGCTCCAGGATAAAATCTTCTCCTGGCTCATGCTAAGGGGAGTTGTACCACCACCTTCCCTGAAGTTAGCCTTTCTCCTCTGCCAGGAGCTTTTATAACATTTCTTGGATAAAGCAAGTTTTAATCCAGCTGACACTTCCCAGGTCTGTAGTGCAGGTAGCTCCCTGCCCATCCTCAGAAAAAAACGGGACAATCTCCTCCAACTCTTCTCCTTCTCAGATCCAGAAGCAGCTGCTTGACTCACCAGCCTTTGCCCATAACACATACCTCACTCAGTAAATTTTCCAGCTCCTGGTTGTCCAGCAAACCCTCAGGAGGATCCTCTGCCCACTCAGCAGCCAAAACACAGTAATCTGGAAATTTTACCAAAGTTACAACTTTACCATCAAAGCTGTCCTACAAGGGTCTGACACAGGCATCCTCCAGAACAAGCTGTAGATAACAAGACCTACTGATCCTTTAACATCACCTTTTTATGCCCAATCTCAGTATCTTCAGAGTTCTCCTCAGCATGAACTTGTGCATGATCCCAGCCTAGAGCAGCTGGTCCATCTCAGGGGAAATATTAAATGTAGTGTAGTCCTTCTGCTGGCATTCATCACCCACCCCATTTTACAAAAAGGATCTGGTCAAATCCCTCCACTCTTCTCAGACAAGATGGACCAGGGTAGCTGCTTTCAGGAGATGCAGGCAACCTCTGTGGGAACACGAGTGCCACATTCCTCATTTCAGTGCAACTATTTCTAAACACAGCTCAGGGAAAGCTGCATATTTATTTTTCCTATTGTGTTAAAACCCATTTTATTAACCAACTTATACTTTAATGTAGATGATGCCTTTGTTTATAGAATAAATTATGCTATTCCTTCCCATCTCCCACTGTGATTGCATGATTCCTGGTGAGATTGTATAATGTTTGATTTAAGAATGTATAAACTTCACTAAACAAAGCTGCAATAAAAAGTTGAATAATAAGTCAGACTCCAACCTCTCTTGGGGGAAAAAAAAGGTGAGTTTGACAAAGTAACATGCTGAGAGAGCCTGGGAATCTTTCCTACGAATTAAGTATTTTAAGAAGGTGTTAATATTCAAACTCAGCATTTCACTCAGTCTGCACCCTTTAAAGCTGAGAGGAACTTCATCCCTGACTCAAGCAAAATCTTCACAAATTGGGATTTCTTTTACAAATGTGTGAAAATTAACACTTTCACTTGCAATTAGCAGCACCACAGCCCTGCTCACGTTTTTGCTCCAGAAACAAGTTGCACATGAATATTCATATCAGACAACACCATCTCAAAGAAACTTTCTAGTGCTGGGAAGTTTCTTTACATGACTCTCTCTCCTCCAGATCAGGAATAACAGAAAAAAGGCACAGATCAATTGCCCCACAGTGATTTTTGCAGGTGGTTGCCCAGTCACTTCTCATCTAACCTGCAGTGCAGTGAGGATTTGCTCTGCCAAGGCAAATCTATGGAATATACACGTGGAAGCACAAGAATTTTTGAATGGACATATCTTCCCTTCACAAAAAACATCCATCATCACAGTAACTGAATGTCTCAACCCCTCTTCTCCCTGAGACACATGTTTTCAGGACCATCTTAATGCTCCTTTTTTTAAAAGTGATTTCCACCTAGAACAGCAAAAAACATGAGGAAAACCAATCTTGGAGATTTTCTAGCATTCAGGAGAGGTCTCAGTGAGGAGGAAGACCTGCAGTCTTTTATCCATTACCTGCCCCTTCATTGCTCAGGTATCAGGTGCATTACAGTCACAGTATCTGAGCCCTTTCTGCACAGCATGGCAGCTCACACCAATAAAACTAATTAGAAGAGAGGGAGAATCATTGATTTTAATATCCTAAGCTTGATGGAGAGGGAATTAAGCCTTGTTTTTAATGCAGCAAACAGTCTTCAACTTAAAGCTGTGGCTATTTCAACTCTCTCTCTCCTGACTGGTATAATTTAGCAAGAATAGCAAGGAAGGGAAGTCACTCAGGAGAAAAGGGTGGAAAAAACACTGGTACTGCCTCGTGAATAGTCACATTTCAAAGCACACAAATGAACTCCAGCAAAATAGCGAAAGCCAAAGTTACGAGCTCAGTTACCAACCAGACCCGGGGCAGAGACTCCGCCTAGAACTCTAAAAATCCAAGTAAAATGTCATTCCTGGGTGGTGTTCCGTCCTCAAGCCAGTCCGAAGTCACTCCCAGGATTTGATGGGTGGAGTTACATAATGTACTGGATAGCCAGAGGCCACCCTGCTCCACCCTTTGCAGGAAGGATGTTCCATCCTCTCCTCCCTCTGCACAACCTTTCCTTTCCAGGGTCTGTTCCACACCTTTCAGCTGCACCAATGCACAGAAAGAAGGGAACTGTTTCCAATCATGATATTACTGGCACTGAGAGAAAGGACATTGCCTGAGGCTCCTTTCCACTCTCTAAATAGCCAAAAAGTTGTTCTCTACCAGAATAGCTTTCAAATGAAAGGCCAGAAAGAAACATGGAGCTGACATCAAATCTGTAAGTGTAAATTCCCTTGCTGTCCTCAAGGAGATCAGGAGAGTGGAATACAGAGAACCACGCTCCTCTGACTTTAATACATATGTAAAACTGGATGCCAGGAAGGTGAACAAAAATGTTTGAAAGGAGAGAGGGGCTACTTACAGGATGGAAAGACAGATTGTGTTTACAAGGTCATGGGATAAACATGCCTCATCTGAAACAAACTGAGAACCAGTTAAGCACGTAAACTGAAACAAACACTTGAGCCATTTATTAACTCTTGCTTGGGGTATTAGAGAAAATTCCGTTTTAAAAGGAAGATGCAGATAGATCTGGAACATGCCTTCTTGCTTTACAGAGAATCTTATAAGGATGAATCAGGTACTAAAGTTCTTGCCAGCAGTTGTTTTGCTTGGCTGTTTTCAAAAGCAAACAAATAAACAAGCAAAAAAAAAAACCACCCCAACAATGCCTTATGATGCCTGATGGAAAATTCAGGCTAGTCCTGGAAAACTCCCCAGCCCACCAATAGAGCTGGTGGGGATTGTTCCAACAGGCAGGCTTTGGACAGAAAGAAGGTTTTCTGATGAAAAAAAAAATTGGGTTTCATGAAAATATTTCAGTTTTCCAGCAGGACAAGAATTGAAGGAACGACATCTTAATTTTCAGGCAAGGTTAAGTCATCATTTGGTCTCGATCAGCTGCTACTCCCCACACCCTTTCTGGGTGAAGCTTTCTGCTGGAACTCTGTTAACACGATCCATCCAACCCTCTCCCAGGAGAAGCATTGCTTCATTGGCATCCCTCCTGTATCCTGAGAAGCACAGTCCAGCCAGGGGAGAACAGAGGCAGCTGCTCCAGGCTCTTGCACAGAAACAGGAGGACTTAATCATGCTCTTGACACGAAGAAGAAAAAGATACACTTGGTTTTGCAGCCAAGCTGCAGTGATGAGTCGGGATGCTGATGTCAAGCCCAGCGGTGTAATCGGCACACACCCACAGCTGGCTCAGGGAGCAAGGCAAGGAAATGTATGGATCATTGCATGAAGCCGGAGCTGAGAGCAGCAGGATTGCCACCAGGCCAGCTGCAACTTCTGCTGCTCGGGCTAAATCCTCTGCATCCCCCAACAAGCTATTAATGGCCAAATGGATGAAAGGGAGGGCAAAAGGTACTTACAAACGGTCTGCAAGATCTTCACCAAGCAGTTAATTGTTCAGGCAAGAGGCCCACACATCAGGGGTGACTGGGCTTGCAAAACAGACATTACACACGTTATCAGGGCTTTCCAGGTTCATCAAGGTATTTTGGTCTGTTCTTCAGGACTTGGGCACGAAGTATTTATTAGCACAGACAGGTGGCTGGGTGGCAGGGACAGCAGGCCACGGTGGGGCAAACACCCGGTGCCTGTGACCAGGCGCTCCAGAACAACTTCCTGTGTGAGTGAGGGCACACCAGGAGGTCAGAAGCAAAACAAGAATGAATTTAGGGCAGTCCCTGGGACTCAGTTGGTCTCACAAGTGTGCACAGTGTGTTCACACAGAGCAAAAGGTACTGCTCACTGCTTTTGGGCTGTAACTATCGATAATCCTTTGTGATTGCCCAGGAGTCCAGGGCAGGTCAAGACGCCACAAACAATTCCTTCGCTCCAGAGATCAACGTGATGGGTATTTACTTCATGCCCTGAGCCATACAACCACTGTTAGTTGTGTGTCAGCTAATCTGAGCAGATGGGAGCACGCTGATGGAATCTCAGCCCCTCAGGATTGTTTTGTCAAAGGACCACTGTGCCCTGCCTCACCAACAAGGATTTGCTGGCATTCCATGAGCATGCCTGGAAGAGCGCTGAGCTGGAAATCCCAACATGGAGCCAGAAATAAAGACTATTTCTCTGTTTATGTACTGAACAGCAATCTCTTGGCCTTCCCCCTCAAGAAAAATTTACCTTTGTAAGATTTCAACCAGCATTTACATCCCCATAACAAACCCACACAGAACAGGGCAATGAGCCAGATTAAGTGGCTATGAGAGTTTTTGAAGTCAGTGAAGTCAACAGAGCAAATTTCATGTTGGGCTTCTTTCAAATAATGTACAACAAAGCCACTTATTTACTCAGAAAGTATCTGGGATGACATAACCCTGCTCACAACAGCAAGAGCCAGCTGAGGCTTTTCACCCCTTGCATATATTTGACCATTGAAGTCTTCTCTGAGTTACACCTGAAACTTCACACTTGGGGACAGTTGCTTTTGGAATCCTTCAGGACCTGATGCTACCACCTAAACATCAAACAGTCTACCAAGTACTTAGACAAGAAGGAGGGTAAAACAACACTCTTGAGAGTCAAAAGGTGGCTCTGCTGAAGATAACACAAATTGTGTTTGGTCAAGACATCCAAGGTTAGAGCTGGACAAAGCCACTCTTAGAACCAACAGTACAACTGTGTAGTTCTAAAATGCAACTGATTGTATCCACAGAGAATGACACTGAGAAAAGGAATTGCATGATAAAACCCAAGCTAAGAGTCCCATCACCAGCAGTACTTGGCAAAGACAGTCTATTCCAAAGTCCCCAGTGGGTACCCCCAGGAGAGGATTCAAGAAGCAAAATGATCATGTTTATAACTTTTCAGGAGTTTCTAACTTGCCACATAGGTTCAGGAAACTCTCATACTTATTCCTACCTTTCTTTTCCCCTTCCTGCAGATAATACAAGGGTTTTCAAGTGAGCCTGGTACATGTCAATGCCATGTGTAAGGATCCTCATTCCTGGATATTCACAAATGTTTTATTGCACAGCTGAAAAACATGAGAAGAAATAAATTACAAAGCATCATGAGCAAACATGCCCTCCCATGAGGCACTTAAGGTACTTACAGGAATAATTTACAACTGCATTACAAAATCCCTTGTTCTTTAAAGTGATGCTGGTGCTGCAGAAAATTATAAATCAATACTGCAGAGGGCTTTCAAAACTCACGTTACTTAGGGTTTATGAGCAGTCTAGGATGTCCAAGTTAAACGTGAGGGCTGCATGCCTAAAAACCAGCTACGTTCTTCCCTTCTGTGGGCTTTAGGCTGTCAAATCAAATGCAGAAATAGCTTCAAAAAGGGTTCAGAAGATGTAGGCGCACCCCAAGAACCTGACAAATTGTGCCTGCTCTGACAGACACAAAGCCATCCGAACTACTGAGGAGCAGCAAAGCTTTAACACATGGAGAGTCACAGGCTTCTGGTGACACAGAGCTATTGGCAGCTGCCCAACTCATTATGCCCTGCCATCCTTTGAAGGCTATAAATCAACACCCCACACGCTGCTACAAGCTGAGCCCATGGGTCGGGACGTTCTCTCACCCCCTCGGCACAGGGTAACACATTGCTTGATCCTGCAATGGGGAGTGAAGAGGGGAGCCAGCAACAGAAAACCTCCAGCTTGCTGCTGCAGATCTGGGGAGCATCAGGGAGCCTGGCCTATGGTCCCTCTGGGCAAGCACAGATACTGCTGGTGGGTATTTGCCATGGCCCCGCGTGGCCAGGCTGACACCAGCAGCCCAGTGCAGAAGGATGGCTCCTGCAAACGCTGCCTCCACGCAAGGCCAACAATAATTTAAACAAGAGCAACCCTTCAGCACGAGCATACCATCACAAGGTGCACAGGAAATGCACCTTTAAGGAAGCGTTTTAAAATTGATCAACCCCAGGAATCTGCGTTTGCAAGGGATGAAAAAAGGTTTTAAGCACATCTGACAGGATGACTGTTGTCCAAGTCTTTGGATGTCTTTGTTGCCCTATCAAGACACTCCAGCGACCCCGCTGGGCTCGTCTCCCTCAATGCCAAAGGCTGGCTCCAGACGCTTTTCACTGCTGTCTAAGAAATTATCACAGGAGACTTCATGCAATTAGGCCTCAAAAATGGGGACGTCAGTCCTCCAGGGAGACTAAGCCTGCCTCATGAAAGCAACTCCAGCTTCTTTTGCTGCACAAGGTGTTTTTTCTTACCCTGAGGATTTATATCAAAGCAAGACACTAGTCAAGACATGGCAAGCCACTGTAGTTTGTACCTCTTTGTAGCTTATCAAGGTGAATGTCAGCGGGGAAAAAAAACCTCAGAGGTGACCAGGCACAGAGATGGCCATCTAAAGTTACATTCTTTGGTACAAGAAAAATAAAAAACCCACCCCCCTTGTTTTTAGTAAAAGCAAACCTGGTCTGTCTCAGCAACAGGACTCCATCTGGAAAATCGGCAACGGGAACATAATGAGCCCACAAAACCAGCCACATTGTTCCTCCCGCGGACCAAAACCTCTCTCAGGATCCACTGTCTGTCTGAAAGAGCCTGGCTGAACGCAGCCCATCCCAAGGCCAGAATACAGTGCATCCCAGGCCACAGGACTGTCCAGTCCCTTTTTCCAGTTCCCTTGTGGACCTGGGGGAGGATTTGTTTCTAAAGTGATGTTTCTCAGTGTGGCTCCAGCGTCTTATGGGACTTGAGGTACACGCTCCAGCTGCTGATCCTGCACATAAGAAATAACAGGGGCAGGATGTATAGGGATAATATTTGCACTGAATGTATGTTTTGCAAGAGTGTGCTTCAGGCCCAGCTGTGTAAGCAAAGTGGGTAAGGAGAAGTGTCCCTGGTGAAGCCCAGCATTGCAGCAAGTGAGCTGGAGGAGGTCAGCTCAGGAACCTGGATGGAGGATGAGGGGAATTCAAGGCTCTGGATAGCACGCTCATTTTTCCTGCTCCTTTTATTCTTGACCCTCCCTGATCTCTGCAATCTCTCAGCTTGGGGCACCCCCAAAATAAAAAGCCTGCAATCTTATGACTGCTTTAAATAATGCCTACTGAACCCAGGCTGCTACATCCGGCATGTTCAGCTCACCTGGATAGGAACCAGTGCCCCAGCAGGATGTGCCATCGGAATTGGGATGATGCTCCCAGCAGCCACGTCTTACCCAGCCCATGGGGAAATCCCAAGGCTGGCAAGATAAAGGAGAGGAGACAGGAGCTGTCACTTCACCACACCCCTCAGCATCTTCCTCTGAAAAGTTTAAGGCTTCTTACATGGCCAAAACATCTCTTGCATCTTCTCTGGTCATGAAAAGCAATGACAAATTTAGAGATGGAGAAGAATTAAAGCTTTCAAACATTGCAGCTGACACACCCACTGGATAGATACAATTCATTCCTAAAAAGAAAAGCACCCAAAAGCAAAACAGTTCCATCTAGAGAAAAAAAAACCCCTACATATTGCATTTTGGCTGGGCTGGACTCCTACAAAATATATTTTCACAGGCATTGCAGAAAATGTGGTCCAATCCTTCCCTTTTCCTCCTGGATACGATACTTACTCCAAACTGAAAACAAAGAAAAGCTGGATATCTTTCAGCTTGAATGACTGCAGGGTTTTACTGCAGAGGTTTTATCCAAAACACTCCCTAAACATCTTCACTCAGCAAAAGAGGGCTGAGCTTGTAACTTCTTATTGTGCTCTATGTTTTTATTGCATGTCTGAAATGAAGACACCATAAAATAAGTTGGTCTTAATCCCTTTCTTCCCTAACTGTATGTTCAGGGGAAATAACAGGATGAACTAAAATAAAAAAATTACAGACAAAACTCATATTTAGCTTTATGCAGAAGTAAAGCTCTTCATTGCTGGACATTTTGACCCAGATATCTCCTTACTGTGGCTGATCCAATCTACAAAACTTCCTTTCATTTTCAGTCTGGGTATGAAATGCCAGGGACACAGAGGACAGAAACATTTGCAAAGTGTCCATCTTTTCTGGCCCTCACCAACACACAGGAATTGTCAAAAAACAATAGAGAAAATGAGAAAATGATTCTTGGCTGAACTACAATGAAACTGTAGCTCTCCCTTCACTTCCAGAGCCTTATTACACAGATTTGATTTGATGAACTCGATTATACAGCACACTGGAGATAAGTTGGTGAATTAGCTTTGCTTATGCTCATTCCTGTCACGTCAGGCTGGTTTGGCCTGGCAGAGATGGGGAGAAGGAGTGGTATTTAATGTTATTTATTTAGCAATGGGACTCATTATTCCAGGAGGGGAGGATGGCTGCAGAGAGGAAAGCTGAGGGCAGAGGTCCTCACAACCGCCACGCCTGGTATCTGGATACAATTCCCTGCACGGAGCTCATTTGCTGATGTATTTCCAAAGCTCACAGAAGTTTTATCAGTGTTTTGAACACTGGGAGGGGCAGGGAGATGTCAATGCCTTGGTTGTGGTGTTTTTTTAAATTCCTTGCTGGGCTAAGTTTTGGCATTATTATTTCCAGTTCTAACTAATATAACACCAGCACTAGAGCACTGCAGAAGGGTGTGACAGAGCCAAACCTGCCCATGCAAGCAGAGAGCCATTGATTTCCTCTCTTCCAAAAATGGGCCATCCACCCTAACACACCATCAACTGCCAGACGGACAGATTGTTACAGCTCATATTGAGATCCTTGGGAGCTAATCCCCTCTGGACAGGAGGGAGAGCCTTCCAAGGCTTCTCCAAAATCCAAATCTTCTTCCAAACCTTCTGATCTCAGAAGGGGGCAGTTATCTGCTAATGATGGTGTCTGCAAGGCACGTGGTCACACTGAGCTGGATGCAAAGCTTGGAAAGCACAGCGGTGCCACCTCCCCTTGAAACTTCAGCACTACTCTGTTAATAAACTGGAGACACTGGTTATAAGAGGGTCCACCAGTCCCTCCTCGGCTGACTAGAACCAACACACAGAAATCTTTCAAAAAGAAGAAATTGCACAGGTGTCCTATTGAAAACCAAGCTTTTTGGAGGCTTACAGCATCACTTGGTAAAGCAACACATTTCCTGAAAATGTGTGAAAAGGAAAAAACAAATGAGCAAAGTCAAACCCAAGGCTTTATTTGCTTTAGAGCAAAGAAACCAGCCCCCACAAGTGAAATGTTATCCTGTGCCTCCAACAGGATGGATTCCTGTCTCTGCCTTGCTCCTAGACTTTCCTCCACCCAGGCTGGCCTCCAGAGGGTCCTCCTCTGGCCACATGAAAGGCTTTTCACACCCCTCTATGGCACCAGCCTTTACTACAGCCTAGAAGTCAGACTGACTGTTAGATCCCTTCCTGCTAGATCTGAGCTCAGGCTGGTCAGCCTTAAGTTTCCAACACGGAGCCTAAATGTACCGTGAAAAAATTTGGAAACGGAGGCACTTAAGAGTTTTTATTAAATGGAGATTTGCCTAATTTGAAGCTCAACATCAGATTTCTGCTGTACCTAAAGTAAATACCACCCGTTAATGGCAAAAACATGGGATTTTTTTTTTCCATAAAAATAAACACACATGAAAATTAAAAGCCACAGCCTGTAGCTTTCTAAGGACCGCTCTGAATAAATTGCACATCTACCCATTTTCAGGCATGGAAATGCACTGGGCTGGAAAAAAATTCGTGTTCCAGAGCTATGCAGCCTTTTCCCTCCAGTTTTATAGAAATGATGCAGAGTTCAGACTGCCCAAGGTGAGACACATCAGGGATGTTCCTATAGCTTGGCACAGTGCAGATCGCTGTGACAAGTGAGCTACCACCACCCCACTGCTGGGGCACATGGAAGTGGCTGAACCAGACAGACCAAGCAGAGTGTGGGGAGCAAGCTGGAAAAGCTGAAAAATGAAAGAGAAAAAAAGAACAATCAAAGCTTCCTGATGGGTTTCCCAGCTGATATCAAATACCAGCACCAGCTGGTTGCTAGTGGATATAAGACCATACGAAGAGCAGAGCTCTGGTTTCTGTCAGTCACAGCAAGAGGGAGTGGGCTGAGCCCCACACAAGGGCTGAAGCTGGATTTGGGGAAAACATTCCCAAAGCACGCTGACTCTTCTTTCCGCACACCGGTGAGGGACACCTGCTTATCACCAGCACTTCTGTGCTGGCCAAGGATGGCACGCGATGGCCCACAGTGCCAGGGGCTGGTGCCCACAGAGAGGGAGCAGACACTCCAGTGTCTCTGACAGCAGCAAGTAATACAAATCCCCGCAGATTGCACCCATTTACATGTGTTTTAACGTCATTCCTCCCACTGCATTCTCCTCCCCAGACTTCACCACCATACCATCCACAATAGCACTTCCCACAGCTCCCATCTCCATGACCTTTCTGTTGTCCTGCTACCCCACCTCTATATATGAACGTCACCTGTAAAATCCAACTGCAGTCAGCTCTCCCTGACCTATGCACCACACAAAAATTCCTCCTGCCAACATCAGACGTGCCTGAATTAGCAAGGAAATGAAAACAAGCCACGGGAAAGCAGCGGGCTGGGGGAAAAGGTGCGTGGAATGCTAAGCAATCATGTTAAGTCACGGCTGGCCACATCCCATTAGCCAAGTTTGAGGGCTCCCTGTGTCCAAACAGCATCTCTGTAGCCAAGGAAGGATCCTGCATGCTCAATCCTGTGGCACTTTGGGCTCTTCTGTGGGCCACAAACTCCTTCAAGGCCTTGGCAGACAGGGGCTACACATCACACAGCTCCACAGCTTTATACCAGGAGAACCCAGAAACCACCAAAGGCTCAGCCCTACAAAACCACCACTTTCGAAAATGCTTTCCAAGGTTACTGTGCAGCTGGGAGAAGGGAGTTTGGAGAAGAATGAATGAATTTTGTTTGGTATTAAAAGTTTGAAAAGTTCTGATAATAGTCATGGGAACTCCTGAAAAAAAACACACCAACAGGAAAACAATCCACCACTGTTGTTTCCAAAACAAGCTTGTTTTCCCCTTTGCTAGTTCTAACACAAACACCAGGGAAGATTCCCAGCACTGATACAAACAACTCTCTCACCCACCTCATAAAAAGTGGACAAAGTGGGAAAATATGTTCATTTTCTTTCCTTCCAATATCTCCTCAGCCTCCTTTTGGGCTTGAGCATCCAAGGAGATAAAGCAGAGGTGAAGACAACACCAATAACACCCTCTCAAGGTTGAGCAAATTCAAGTATTGAACAGTTTCTGTGATTTACCCAAGCAGAACCATAATCTCAACATATCTGCAAGTGAAAGACAGCCTCTCAAATTTATCTTGCCAGTTCAAAACACGACTCTGTGGGAGACAGGAGAACTGTCATTGAATATATGTGTATTTATATTTCCTAGTTCAAGGAGGTATAAAACTACTTCTAATACTCATTATGCCCTTTCCGTTAATGTATTTTTTAATGCTGTGATGTGGTTTAGTGGTTTTTTCATTGTTAATGCTCTTAAAAGCCCATCTCCTCCAAGCATCCCTTTAAAAGAACATGCTGCAAGAGCAGCAACCACAACAACACACGGGTTGGGCTGCAACAGCAACTCTGTAGTGGTCCAAAAACAAAACTAAAGATCAGTCTTTGGCTCTTGGTAGGTTAATTAACTGAGAAATGAGGAGGACTTGCTTCCCAGGACAGACTGCTTGTTACACAACACATAAAAGGGTCTCTTATGCAGGGGAACTTTTATCAATTGTTCCTAAGCTCTCCAGATCTGATCACACTCTAGTCTTCAACAGGATATGGAAAGAAATAAAGTTATATGGAAAGAAATTAAGCTCCACAGATTATGAGCCTGGGAGAAGACACTCAAGAAACATTAAAGATCAGATTTAAATCCAATGCCTGTAATGAAATGTGTACTTACAGATGTAACTCCCTCCTTAACAGGCTGGACCAAATTCAACCCTGCTCCAAACCACCCAGAGATGGACCTGGCCCAGCCATGGCTCTCATCTCCAGTCTTAATGAAAGCTTGTCCATGATTTGAACCCAGCAACAATTAACCTTGACAGGGGGAGATAAGATTCAAGTTTCAAAGCACAGAGAGTTTACTGGGGTTTTGTGCTCTTTCATGAGGCTCTGATTATTATTTTAATACAGTTGTTTGTGGCTTAGTTTNCCCCCCCCCCCCTTCCCCTTAATGGTAACACTGAAAAGATAAAAGTTTATGCACTCAAGGCAAGAGCCAAAGGATGGCCAAAGTCCAACCTACCTCCACCCCACCACACTCATCGGATATGCTTCCAAACAAGGGGGAATCAGACTAATAGATGCTGTGGATAGTTCAGGATTGACTGGCCTCAGACATCTTGGAAAAGGGAAAAGAACTCATTAGACTCACGGGAAAGCCAAGCGTAGTTATGAGAGCACTCTTTTAGAGGACTAAAATAAGAAGCCAACAGATCTCTCCCTAATTCCCAGCAGGAAGCCTGCAGTCATCCCTAACAGTGCTGATAAACCCCCATGCTTGGCGAGGCTCCCACCCAACCATCTGGAGCTCATCCACTGAGGTGCAGCTCTGAGGAAGGAGACAGAGCCTGGCAAAGGTGCTCAGAGAGCAGCTGGGGAGAGGGGTTTGGCTCCCGAGCTTCAGCACAGCTTCACTTGACAGCAGCTGAGGGCACATCTCCTCTGAAGATGGAGCAGCTCCAATGGCACTGGAGTCCTTAGTGAACTGGGATAACCAGCAGCCCCTGCTGACAGCAGCATGTGCCTGGAAGTCCTCCCGAGAGGCCAAGGCAGCAGCTGGGCCGTGCTCCTCCTGCACTTGTGTTGGTACCAGAGCTTGTTACACCCTGCTCACCTCATGTCTCCAGGACCCACTGAGCCCCAGCAGCTCCTGCACTGCGGAGTGGTACCTGCGTCCCTTCTGCTCTCACCAGCTGGGGTTTTCATCTGGCTGATGTCTTCAGCACAGCTCCGTCCCACTGAGGACCGGCAGTTTGCTTGGCACCTCCATCTCTGCTTTGAAGGCAGCAGCATATTCACCCTCCTCAAGGGCTGTTAATGAGAGCCTGTTTCTCCAGTGAGGTGGAAGTACGGCTCTGAAGCCTCTACCGGAGCTTTCCCAGACAATGCAGCCACAGGAGGTCTTTAAATAAGAGGAAAGAATGAAAGGTGGGGAGTCACCCGGTCAAATCAGCTGGGGAAGAAGATGTAGGGGGAAGGAGGGAGAGAGCAGACACACTGGAAACATTGCCGTTTTCTTCCCGCGTCCATCGGGCAGCAAAGAATAGTGGCATGAGAGTTCACAGGTGCTCTCAATATTGGCAAATATCGCATAGAAGGGTTTGCTACCTACACTGGCAGAAAATGTGTCATCCACATAAGAGAAATGCAAATTACAGTGTAGTATAACACATAGATATATGGAATTTATTTATTTATAGCCTCTCCCAACACATGTACATGCACTTGTGTACCCACAATATTTTCTTGGCTGCACTTACCCCTGCTTTGCATTCACACTGCATGCACTGAAACCAGTCATTAAGTTGAACACATAGACTTCCCTTCTCTTATCCTAAATCTAACTTAGAGGCCACCTTGCTGGAGGGGAGGGGAACAGGAAAAAGAAAAAAGGAGAAGAATGAGAAAGGGAAAAATTTTTTGCCATGAAGCCACCACAGGATCACATAACTGCTACCCATTGCAGCAATGAAAAGACAGCCTAGGCTGAGCTGTTCTACTCCAAAACACACCTCCATGTTAAGATGAAGCTGCCACATCCTCGCTTCCAGCCCACTCCCCTGCCTCTTCCCCACAGAAGCTCTCAGAGATGCAACTCACCTTGAAAAGTGAGGCTCACAGCAGCTCCTCAAGGCTCATTCCAGTATTTTCAGGTATTTGTTGGCATGCTGTAAGCACACTCAGTTCCCCCCTTAAACCTCCTGCAGCTTTCTGCTCTCATACTAGGAGTGACCACTTACTATTAGATTACCACATTAAGCCAGAAACTGGGAAATTCTTTTTTCAAGGGGTGTTTTGAGCCGAGGATTGGCACATGGCTTTTAAAGCTTGTTGCTCTCACTGAGACCACCAGCCAGTTAAAGCACAGCCTGTTTTCTAAAGAGCAATCCCGCAAGGATTTGCCACTATGATTTAAATCAGCAGGCAGAGGAGATTGGAGGGTGGGAGGTGGTGAGGAGGGCAAGACCCAGAGATGCACCTGGCCAAGCCCTGCAGAAAAGATGCACGTGCAGGCAGAACTCAGGCTCCTTCCAGAGCCCGAAATGGCACCAAGCCCACAGCTGAACTGTATCTTCTTTCAGATTTTCAGCAACTAGATCAAGGGACAAAGGCACGAGGGCACAGCCATAGTCTGCAGTCTGACCTGCCCCAGATTTTTTGAACTACCCTGGAAAGCTCCTGCAAGGGCTTGAGTTAAAAAAATGCTCTCGATAACACAGAAAGCCAGGTTTCAATATTCCGTGCATCATGGTCTGGCTCGCAGCAGGTCACCAACCTCATACAAAACCTGGTTTGAGGGGGAAAAGTCTTTCTAGTAGCCCAGGAGTCTCTAAAAAGGGGAAAAAATGCAGCATAACACCTCCAGAAAAACAAGACACTAACAAACTGACTGCACACAGCTCCCAAGCCACAAACAACCTGTGGGCAGTCTTGATTTTTAACAAGAAATTACTAATGGTGTATTGCAAAGCTAAAGAACAGCTCCTGGGGCCAAACCACCAAACCAGGACTACTTCAATATCCAATGGCTTGTGAAACACTGCAGAGAAGCGCTCTGAGCCTCTGCTGAGCAGGGGATGGTTCAGCCTTTGCCACATCCTTCCCTGTACAGCTTTAAAGTGCCATCCAAGCACAGCATTTTTCCTGCTGCTTGATGATTTCAGATCCTTGACCTGGGAATGGTATCACATCTGCTACCCATTATCAGGGCGGGGAGAAAGGCTCTCCACTCCTCACTTCCCCTGCATGTAGCACGCACAGTGTTGTGTCTGTGAGAGCTGAAAGCAGTCAGGCTGTAATTCAAACAAATCAGATCTAATCACCCTTATCAGAAGGCTGATAAAATCAGCAAAACTGAGAGGCTACGAAAACACAAGACAAATAGGTATTTCATGATGGGCATGGAAAACCAACTCCTCTGAAGAGCTGTTTTCCCCACAGAGTCATCAGATCGCAGTGGGGCACTGCTGAAGAGTCTTTTGCAGACCTCGAAAATGGTATTTCCCAAACTGATGCTGGAGAGGGCTGTATTCCAGAATCCCCCATGGCTCCCAAATTTTGGACAAAGCACTCACAAAATCACTACAGGTGGACTAACACCATGTCAGCCAGATGCTTAATGGGTGCAATGATGTTCAAACAAAACACAGAGACAGATACAGGTGCTGTGGAGCGGACCACGAGTCTTACTTTCTTAGCACAGCTCACCAGCCCAGAGCTGGACTCTTGCACAGACACACAGCTGGAGATAAGGGTTTTCCGAGTCCAAGACCCTCTTTTAGAGGACAATACAGCCCTGGATGCTCAGAGAAGTGTGGTGGGGCTCTAATGTCAATCCTCCATCTGCACATAGCAATATCCTGCAGCTGGCTCCCCTTTGCCTGGTCAGCTCCCAATCCCAAATTCACCAGCTCCGTGGCACTGCACCATAACAGGAACAGTCCTTGGCAGGGTTCCTGCCTCGGGCTGACTGTACATTGTGAACCAGGGTTGCGATCACATTTTTCTGGTTAAGCTCAGCTCCAGAGGAACCACCTGGAGTCCTTGGCCAGCTAAAGCAGAACCTCTGCCCTCGTGTGACTCACTTTCCCATGGCAGAGAAGCCTGGGAAGCACTTAGGAGAGGAGCATTTCGCAGGATGAGTGGACATGGGTGTGCAGACAGACAGGGAACTTCCTGACACACACCCTGGGAGTGTTTGCTGGCTACAAGGGCCGAGCCCTGACCTCCCTCCAGCCAGCCTGACACAAAACAAAGCTGCACTTACCCACTAGCAGTGAATGTCATGCAGTGACAGAAAAATAGGGGTTGGAAGAGACCTTGGGAGGTCAGTGAGTCCAGCTCTGTGCCCCGTTGGAAGAGTCAGCGCTGCATTGTCCCCGTCAGGCACACATCTAACCTGCTCTGAAAGGCCTCTGGTAATAAAAGCAACATATTTGAGGCTTTTGCTATTTATATCATGATTTGGAGTACTGCTTGAAGAATGGAGGGCACAGAGGGGAATTGCTGCATAATAGCGGGGAATTGCTGCATAATAGCCGAACACTGCATAACTGAAATGCTGCAGGACCCAGGGGAAGCTGCTGAATAGATAAGGATATCTCAGTGCAAAATGTAAGGGCAGAACCACCAGCAGAGTAACGAGGGCACGTTGGAGGACCCCAATCGGGCTGGCCAGGCCACCTGGCAGGGTTGTGACATCTGGCAGAGCCAGTGGGGACTGACAGGCTGCCCAGGGAGGGCATAGAGTCTCCCCCTCTGGAGACATTCCAAACCCACCTGGACCACATTCCTGTGCCACCTGCTCCAGGTCACCCTGCCTGGGTAGGAGGGTTGGACTAAATGATCTCCAGAGGTCCCTTCCAACCCCAGCAATTCTAGGATTCTGGGATTCAGTGCCCCTCCTGCAACGTGGAGGCACAGACCTCAGCACTGCCTCCCACAGAAGCTGGCCTGACATCCTTCGCGAGGATTAAAAAAGCAGGCAAATGAAAAAATAAAGTCATGTTCTCAGCTGCATGGGAGAGGGTGTCTCGGCAGGAGGAGGCTCTGGGCACATTTACCCAAACACGCAGACTTTTGAAAAGAACAGTGGAAACACTTAGCACAAAATCCCATTAGCAAATAACGGGATTTCTGGGAGCACCATCTGTGCACCACATTGAACACTCGCCCCGGAGCACGGAGACTAAAGCACGTTGCATATGGAAAGCCAGACAAAAGAATATACAATAATACACAATGGCAGGGAGAGCACATATAGGATGGGGAAGAAGCCAGGAGACTTTTTCCTCCCCATCCTCACAATACCCGAAATCCCATTCCCTTCACAGCCTTCCCACAGTGGCTCCTGAGGCATCTCATGTCCCTTCTGTGCCCACTGTGAGGCCCCATCATGTTGCCGCAGAAGTGGAAAAGAAGCTTTGACATGAATGAGAATCAGCTGACAAACCAAAGCCGTTTATTGTGAGGTGACACACAGGGTTAGTCTTGGACATAATTTTTTCCCCCTCGAGTGTTTTCCAGGGAGGTCTCCCAGATTTCTGAGCCAAGAGATTACCTGGAAAAGGCTCTGTCTCATCTGTGAGCTTCTTCAGCTCCACCACAGCACAAAGGGCCCTGGGAAAAGCCCAGAAGTAGGCATACTGGGGTAACTCTGAAACAAAGCCAGAGAGGGTTTGGTATGAGTGGCTTCTGGAGAGCAAAACAAACCCAACTTTACAAACTGGAAACTTGAAGGAGCCCTCTCCAGTGACTCTCAAGCACCCCTTCTCCTTTGCGCTTCCAAACATCTCCGTCTTTGTCCGCTCTCCCAAGGGCTCTTCAGCAGCATCCTCCAAAACAGCTATTACAGCAATTACTGCAATTAATTGATTTGCATATCCCCAAAGCCCCATCATTAGTGCAACACAGCCAAGCGTGTTAGTGTTTAATAATATCAATCAACAATTATTCATAACATCCCGCCCTGGCAGACCTAAATATAGAGACAAGCATTCATGCGAAAACAAAAAGGAGGGGAAAAAAAACCCCAGCAGCTAAACAAAAGAATTAATTTAGAACAGAATTAGGATCATAGAAACAAGACAGACAAGAGACAAGGTCAGATGTCTCACTCCCAGCTCATGTGTAACTCTCCCAACCTGTCTGCTCTCAGTTACCGAGCGAGCTGCAACTAAATAAAGTGATTTTCTCCTTGTAGTAAATAGCCAGAGAGCTGCAATGAACACATACGCAGGGGTACAGAGAAACAAGAGATGACTTTCACAGGCTGCTGGCCCTGGTTCAGAACAGCACTTCAGCTACAGCTTGAGAGGGTACCCATTCAGGACAACACTTAAGCACATGCTGAAATTTAAGTATATGCTTAAGTCCTGCTCCTCCTCGGGCCAGGCACTAGGAAAAGGGAAAGGCTGCTATCCAGTTTTCCAGGCTTTTAGAAATACAAGGGGTACCTCTCAGGGACTGTATGTTCTTCACCAATCTCTGGATTTGGAGCCAAAGCCTATTTGCTCCACGTGTGAGCCTTTTGGGACCCCGATGGCCCCTTCATGCTGGAGGTGCCACCAGATACCATGAGGGAGGCACGATCTGCTCAGCCTCGTCTCCATCACCACCTTCAACAGCAGGTGGAGGTCTTTGCAAGAGCCCAGCGCCAAATTACATTAACGTAATTAACAGATATGTTAACGTGCATGTTGATCAAGCAAAGAACAACATCTGCTCTGAAACAGCCGCCAAGAAAACTCCGGCATTCAGCTGCTTGGATAGTGTCAGCTGATGGAGTACAGCAGGCACCAAAGGCAACTAGTTTTTTTACTCTTCTGGAGGAACTGGCAAGACCATGGTGGTACAGAGCCACAGCCTTGCTGCAAGTCACAGCTTTTCACCAAGCTGGTGGAGTCCCGCTCTGATAATATCCTATTTATGAAAAGGATTAGGCCGGGAGGGGCTCAGTAGGTGCTTCCTACTCTTGCAAATGCAGCCAAACAGCTGGTGGGGCAATGATGCCTTCACCACTCGCTACATCGTGACCATCCAGCAGGCTGAGGTTTCAAAGCCATCTTCACCTTCCACCATCCTCACCCAGTGCATCCTGAGGTCCCTCAGACAGCTCCAGCACAACTGTGGGGCAGCAAACAGTCCAGATATCACAGAGGGCAGCAGGAAGGACGGACTGGCCACCAGGAGAAATGTGGCCATGAGGAAGGAGCAGCTTCTCACCCTCTGGCACTGAGACAAGGGTCTCCAGAGCACATTTCCCTCTACTTTGTCTCTGTCAACCCATCCCATAGATAGATCCCAACACTGTAAATCATACCAGCATGAGCAGAGGACACCCCGCTTCCCAGCTCCACGCCCAGTGCTCCTGCTAAAACTACTGACTGCAGACTAAACAAAGTTTTTTTACGCTGCCCAGAGTCTGGACTCCTAACTGGAAACTCATCCAACATGAAATCAATTCCCATTCCTTTCATACCCCTCCCTGCTCCACTGGTGCCAATGCTGAGGGAGATATTGTGCTTTGACAGTAGGAAGGGGTAAAATGCAGTGTCTCACTGGCAGTATTCTAAGTAGAAAAAGAAATAAGATTTTAAAGCCCCCTCGCCTTTTGTTGGCTTCCAACTTCCCCCACCACCCTGTAGCCACACACGACGACGTGCCGGGAGGGGTGCCCAAAGCAGGAGCAGGAAGCAAGGAAACTACAGTTGCAGTAAACCACTTCAAAAAGGCTTTGAGTTTGCTCAGAATTGCTTGAAAGGAAACTTGCTGCTCACGGATGTTCATCCTTCATCTTTCACACATTTTAAAAGAAATATTAGTCTGACTGTCTGGGTTTTTCTTGGGAAAAAAGAGTTTTTGGAAGTCAGGGTCCAAAAGCAAAACATAAATAGGAAATATAAATGCTTCTTTAAAGCCATATTTGGGTTCTTTGTGAAAATCCCCAGCAGCTTTCACTGCCTCTCAACAGCAATTGAGAGACTTTAGTGGAAAAGTAAGATGTAAGTGGCCACAGCGCTATTTTCCAGAATAATGTGGAGGGGGAAATCCAAAACAACTAAGTGCACAACACTGAAGACCTCAGAGAGAAGTTTGCCTGGGGCAAACATCTCCTAACTGCTGTAATTACCGTGAAAGGTCATCAAGGACACCTCCCCATGCATGCTAGAAAAATTCATGCAAGCATTTCGCGTGGTTAGGGCAGCTTTTTCAGCAAATGTAGTAAAGTTCTGACATGGAGCCATACGAGGTGACATCAGCAAACAGGCATTTTCCTCAGAAAGCACACACAGAAGAAAGCTGAGGACATTCAGCACCTTCCAACTCTCACTCTCATGCTTTTAACCATGGCCATTAAAAAGTTCAAACTGGCCAAGACATGGGGTAAAAAGCAAAGGCTGCACACGCAGGACTTCGCAGTGACAATATTGAGTACAAAAGAGCTCAGTCTGCAAACATAATTGGATTTAAGAGCCAAATTTCTCTGAGTGCTGGCTGCGGAGAGGCTGGGGTGTCCCACCACTGGCCCAGGCAGGTCCCCGTGATGCAGGGAGTTGGCAGCGCGGAGGTAGCGCGTGCTCCTGGCACACGCAGGCACCCACACGTGCCAGCCCCTGCTCCGCCTTTCCGGGGGGGCTCAAGGAAAGCCAGGTGCAAAGGGAATGTTGATCCTTGGTGCTTCCCTTCCCAGGATCCCACTCACGGATGGAGAGCTACGGGATAGATAGGCTGTTGGGGAGAGGGCCCTCCACGGCTTCATCGCCAGCTGGAGCAGTGTCCTCTCTTCTGGGACTGGAGTGCTGGAGGACACGTGGAATGCTCCAAACTAGGAGTCCTTCCAATCCTACCCTGGGACTGGCCACATCTGGTGGAGCCAGGTGAAGTCACAGCACACGCAGGTCTGGCCAACTGGTTTCACCTGTCTCAGGCAAAATGATTATTTTGGGGCTGGACTGATTCCTTCCCAGTTCCAGATCTCATTTTCAGAGGAGAAAACCTTTGACCCATTAAGTGCCTTTGTGGCAGGGTAAGTCTCTTAGGCTGGGAGGGAGTTTTGCAGACGGTCTGCTCCAATCCCCTGCTCAAAGCAGCAGGAAATGAATCACTGCACATCTGCCCTGCTCTGCAGCCAAAGGCACAGGTGGGACACGTGTGAGGAGCAGGGAGGGATGCAAGAGACCTCACCACAAGAATCTCTCCTGCTCCAAACGCTGTGCAGAACAAGTTTCCTATCTGAGAAAAAGCTGCTAAAACACTTGCTGCCCTGACTGAGCACCTCAGTTCTGGCCTCTCACTCCAGAGCCTGGAGGGTCTGTTCTCCCAAACAGACCTCCCCAAAAAGCAGTTTTAGCCCTCAAGTCCCAAGCAAAGAAACAGGGGCGTAGAAGGCACATAACTGACCTTCATCTGCAGAAACAAGTGTACTGGATGCATTTTGGTCTATGTTTTACCCCTTTCTTTCCAGACCCTGTGACATTATTGTGCATGTCATAAAGCACACCTGTCCCAGCAAGGGCCTACCAGCTTCAATTACCTCACGTAGCCAACCTGGGAAGAGCTGTACCTGCTGTCTCTAAGGTGTTACACCACCGTACACTAGTGCCAAATAAAGAAAATGCTGCAAAGCCACTGTTTAACTGAGCAAATTCACCTGTTTTGTACTTAGATCACGATGCAGGAACCAGAAAAACCCCATGCTACCCTTCTCCAGCTCAGACAAAACGTTTCCTTGTGCTCACTCCCAGCGACAACCTCGCACCAGTTACGAGCTGTTCCTTCTCTGGCCTTTTTATTTCATTCCATCACATCAAAAGCAGAGACAGGCCTGGAAATTAAACTGCAGCCACCAGTTTCATTCATAAATTTAGCTGTATAATCACAAAGTGAGCTATTGTTGTTATTTCTCACAGTTTACCACCTCCAAGCCAGGGAGTATTGTTTTTATTGCTATTGTGAGAACAAGAGCAGGGGAAAAAAATAATCTTAAGCTTCCCTTCCCCTCCCAATCAAATATAATAGAGAAAAAAAATCCCAACAGAGCGGATGTCAGATCCTCAGGATTTTTTTTTTTTTTTTTGAGCTATCTACAGGAGCTCAGCCTGGTGCTGCAGGTTTTTGAGTCTGAATTTTATCAATGGGCTGCACTGGGTCCATTTGAAAGGACAGCAGGTGTTCGAACAATGAAGCCGGGCTGCCTCCACATCTGGGCTACAAAAGCCATCACCGTGTTTACAAGAAACAGGATAATCAAGAAAACATCCTGCCACAGGGCACCTAAAAAGCTACAGCCCCTTGTTATTCATTTTTCTCTCACACTGTGCTGTTTATTTATAGCACGAGAAGTTGAACCGGGAGGAGGAAAAAAGTAAATGTGAAGTTTCTCATTTCCACAGAGAAGTGACGCACGTGCAACGTGGAAGGCAGGCACTGGGCTTGTATTGTTCCTCCAGCTCTAGGTAGGGTGGCATTAACTCTTAAGCTCTTGCTGCAGTCAGTGAATTATCTGGTCATAACTTGTTGGTTTTGCTTCATTGATGCAACCGTGTCAGTTAAACCTGACTCATCCTGGGACACCCCAGAGGGAAACTGAGTCACCACAGACTGGAAATAACGTCCCCAGAGCCTGATGGGGCAATTACGGGGAAATTGCTCATCCATCTTATCCTTCAGCACTTAAGGTTGGATCCTGAGCGGCAACAGAGCACGAAAAGCTCTTCCAAACCTTAGAGAGGACATAGAGGGTCCCCTCTGGAGGAACTTCCCCTGCACAATGCACCAAGCACATCTGCAGAACCAAAAGTTGCCACCAAAATTTTTTTTCAATCAAATTAATTCAAATTCATTGAAGATGCACTAAAATGGAACCTCTAAAATGTTCCTCACCATCCTTAAGAACAACCTGGGAAGCTCCAAGATATCTCCTCCTTCTGGACTAACACCTTGTGACTCAAGTCATCCTTATGTCCAGCAAAATTAAGTATCCTCCCTCCCTTGCTTTAATAGTTTCACTTCTGGAAACCTTCAAAACATGCCAGCTAGAGCTCCCTCACAGAAATGCTCAGCCTCTCATGGAGTTTGACTTCCTTGCTTTTGAGTTGAGTCAAAGAGGATTAACTCAACAGGTGTTTTATTGGAGAGTGGGAGGGTAAACATAACAAAACACAATGAAACAACTGCCTACGTGCACGAATAGCAGATTAATTCCTCCTTTTCTGGGGAATGAACTGCTAAAGCAGATGGCCAACACCCCTTTCTCCTGGAGCCCCAAGTCGCTCTCAGTTGGCAGCTTTAAACACATCAAGTCCCAGAGCTCCAATGCTTCCCTTCAATCAGACAAGGGGTCTGGAAGGGGATCTTCCTGATCCAGACTTGACCTCTGAAGGGCTGAGCTGCTTCCACTGCCCCTTCCTCCAGGGTCTTCTATACCGTGGTCATCCTCAGCAATCCCAGCTGGAGCACCAAGGACTTTCCAGCAGCCTCTGTGCCTTATGCCCTATGCAGGATGGCTGAAGCCCAAGACTGCTGCCCCATAAACTCATGGTAACACCTCACAGCTATTTTTTTCCCATTAAACAGCACAGAGATAAAGAGACCACATCACAGACCAGCATCTTCATCCCCTCCTCCCATGGAAAGCAAGCTACACGTTGCTGTTCTGAGTTCTCACCAATCCAGGGCTCTCCAACTGGCTGGGCCCACCAAACCTCCTGCCCATTTGCCACAGCATGAGACACAGGGGCTCAGGTCAGCTGAAATCCCACTGCTACTGCAAGGGCCAGACAGCAGCATTTTCTCCACATTTGCTTAACACCATGAGAATTTCTTGAAGTTTTCAGTGATTAATGTGCACACACAGCCAGTATGAACAGTCAAACTTTGTCATTTTTCCATCAAAATCGTGAGAAAAGCATAAGTAATATTTCAAACTGCTGACTGGTGAGCCTATGAAGTGAGGAAGTGGTCAGAAGATCTGTGTACCTTAAGAGAACTGAAATGGGTCTGTCCAGAAGTGCCATTCCACGTGCCATACTGAACACATCCTCACATTGCACAACCACAGAAATGCTACTTATTTCCAATATTTGTTTTTCAGGATAATGTAGAAGCGAACTTTGCCCCCCTAAGTGACTAAAGCTTGACACAGTCTTTGTGTTAATTTATTAAAAATTTGCTGGCTGGAGCCAAACGTTCAATTAAAACCTCTGCTAACAAATTACTGGGATAATTGCCAGCAGCCTGAGTCCAATCCCTTTTTCTGTTTCTTTCTCACCAAAAAAGCATCTAGTGTGTGTTGTCAATCTGTTTTGACTGTTTGACTGATGCTGGTCGGCATCTTTAAGAACAGCATCCTAGATAATTAAATAGCAGAACGCTGATGAACAGTTGTTAATACAGAATAAAATCAATACACACCCTGATGTTTCGTGGTGATACAGAGCTGACGCTATTTGAACTAGCTTCTTTAGAAAGCTTTAATTTTATCAAACAACATTCTTTCAGGAGAGATGATTTGGGGTTTTCCTTTTTGACAAAAGAGAAGTGGAGTGCGGCTCAGCATTTAATATCTGGCTGAGATTTAAAACGCATGCTCCTTATGAAGTGTGACATTTTATACCTGAAACCACAGGAACATTTCCCACATTTAAGGGATAGAGGGAAAACTCTTCAAATTAGATTTGAACTTTATACCTTGTAATTCTGCTCCAATCCTCCTCCTCCATGTACCACGCTCGGGCCTGATGAACAGGCTGCTATATCAAAGTCTAGCAGACCTGACCGCTGACAAATCCCCTTCACTCAGCCTTGAAGTAGAATTGGCAGTTATGTTAACTGGCAAAATAGCTCAGCGACTGATCACAGGGCTAAAGGAAGTGGTCAGTGCAGCCCAGCTGGCAGAGCTAGCCCTCCTGGGGGTCAGCCTGAGCTGGAAGACACCACTTGGGCCACAAGGCTGACCCAAGTCCCCCAGTTTGCAGCAAAGAGCCACCCAGAGCTCCTTTACACACTCCCCCCACCCAAGCCTAAATGAAAACCAAACACCCATCTGCAAGGAAGTAATGAGCTGAGGGATGGAGCACCTCTGCTACACAGACAGGCCGGGAGAGTTGGGGAGAGTTGGGGGTGTTCTGCCAGAGAAGAGGCTCCGGGGAGCCCTTGTTCTCACTTTCCTGGACACAGAGGTTTGCTGTGCAACTCAGTTGCAACCAGGTCCCCATCTGGGGACAGTTGTCCTGCTGTATGTGCTGTGACAGCCACTGTGCTTCGTAAGAGAGCTCCTCTGTTGAGCCCTCCAGGATGAGAGGGACACTGGTGCTCCAGGGTAGGGCTACGGAGCAAGGTGGTTTTTCAGCGTGAGACATCCAGCAAAATCGACCTTCCTGGCCCTTCACCATCCCAGCTTCATCCAGCTCATTAGCAGCACACAAACAGGCCCTTCCATGACCCCTCATGTCAGTGATAGATCATGTAATCACAGAATATCCTGAGTTGGAAGGGACCCACAAGGATTGAGTCCAACTCCTGGCCCCGAACAGGTGAACCCCAAGAATCCCACCATGTCCCTGAGGGCCACTTTATAAGGAAGCTGCAGACCCAATGAGGTTTCCCCTCAGTCTCCTCCAGGCTGAACAAGCCAAGTGCCCTCAGCTGCTCCTCATATGGCCCCTCTGGGCCCTTCACCACCTTTGTGTCCCCCCTTTGGATACTCTCTAATATAATCTAATACATACATAATGTATTTCTAATATATAATACTTCTTATACTGTGGGATCCAAAACTGTCCTCAGGACTCAAGGTGAGGCCGCCCCAGCACAGATCTCACACCTGTCCCCGTGGCCATACAAGAGACAAAACCCTTGACTCCCAAAGAGGTGTCCTGAAGCCTCAGCTCATCCATCCCATGTGGTGAGGAGCCTTTTGCCTGCTCTTTGGGCCAGCAACACTCACAAAAACTCCACCTTCCACCCTTGTGCCCTCAGGGACAATCCAGACCTCAGTAAGTGCTTTGAAATACAAGTTGCAAAGGCAGAACATTATTCCCATTATGTTCCTTGCTTTACTTAAGCCCTACTCAATAACAGACAGGTGCACTTTGCCAGGGACCCATGTTGAGAGGAACAAGACCCTCCAGTTTTATGTTATCCCCTTGTAAGCTCACAAGTCACCTCTTAAGCTTGTAATAAAAGACTTTTTTGAAAGATGATGGCACCTAGTTTCCAAGGCAGCAGAATTTTTAAGCTCATGCTTGCAAGAACCTAAGCAATTACAGATGCCAAAAGGAACACGCTATATAAAACCCATCACCTATTCCTGCTGGAAAGATTAAATAACACAGTCTTATTTTTTAATGCAACATGATCTGGATGAGGAAGTTGCTAGTGATGCTATACAAAAAATGTACAATGCATGGAATAACAACTACAAATCCCTTTAATCTCTGCTGGTACCTAGAGACCTCAGATGGCTTGCTGCCTGTAGGGATTATTGGAGATGTGATCCCATAATGGAAAGACAGATAATTCATGGTGTTGACTGACCACTGATGGTCTGCTGTACCTCAGCTGCACTTCAGGCTGCAGTGACCATAGGATGACAGAGCCACTGAGGTTGGAAAAGACCCCCAAGATCATCAAGTCCAACCTTTGACTGATCCTCACCTTATCCCCCAGCCCAGAGCACTGAGTGCCACAGCCAGTCCTTCCTTGGACACTTCCAGGGATGGGGACTGCACCACCTCCGTGGGCAGCCCCTTCCAATGCATGGCCACCCTTTCAGTGAAGAAATTCCTCCTCATGTCCAACCTGACCCTCCCCTGGCACAGCTTGAGGCCATTTCCTCTCCTCCTGTCCCTTGTTCCCTGGGAGCAGAGCTCATCCTCCCCCCGGCTCCCCCCTCCTGTCAGGGAGTTGCAGAGCCAGAAGGTCCCCCCTGAGCCTCCTTTTCTCCAGGCTGAGCCCCCGCCCCAGATCCCTGAGTGATCCACTCCTGGTGCTCCAGCCCCTTCCCCAGCTCTATTCCCTTCCCTGGACACGCTCCAGCCCCTCAATGTCCTTCTTGTCTTGAGAGGCCCAGAACTGGACACAGCCCTGGAGGAGCCTCAGCAGTGGCAAGTACAGTGCAATCACTTCCCTGGTCCTGCTGGACACACTGTTTTTGATACAAGCCAGGATGGATTGGCCTCCAAGGGAAGAGACAAGAAGGGAGAAAAAGAAAAGGAGAAGAAAGCAGGAGATGGGGATGGAGAGCAGCTGAGCCAAACCTGAAGTGCAGCCACAGCAGGAATTAATGTCCCAGGGCAGTGCTTTGAGGACAGCACGGTTAAATAGCCCAGGCAGCACCGTGTCCTCTCACTTCAAATTACCAAAAGCTCAAGGATTCAACTGGAATGCAACTGCTGAAACCTACAGCAAACCACAACATCTCCCACTCCCCAGTTCCTCTGTTTATACATCTCTATTTTCTTAGGCTAAACCAATTACTTATTCTCAGTCATACACAACTCCCATTTCAGCTACAAAACAAGCTCCTTTCCCCATGAAAAGAAAAAAAAATCAACTCTACTTATTTCATAATTAATTTTACTGTATTGCTTTTCCCAGCAACACAACACTTTTTTTTAACAAGTTCCCTACAAACAAGTGAAAATCAAAATCCCCTCTGCCCGTGCACAGCCTCCCTGCACACTCTCACACATCACTTCTTTGTAGCTTAATTTCCCATTTTTAAAAGGCAGGTATTTGTTGTCCTCCAACTTTTTTGGGGGGAGCAAAGAAGCCAGGTGGGTAAGTGAGCAATGGGCATTATTCCATCATTAATACAGCCTCCAGCACAATAAAGATAATCTTGTGCACTGTTGGCACTGAGGTGCTAACAGAGGGCAATAAATTCAGATTAATAATTAACATCTACATCATATCAAGCCATCTTGGAGCTCTCATTTCAGTTCCTTCAGAAAGCTTTCTACTTTTTTATCCCAAACACATGCAATAGGTTAATAGCTATTAATTTTAGAAGTTATTTTTGAGCAGTACATTGCAGAATAAAAGTACGAATAACCCCTTTCACATTAATACAGAAAGTTACAAGCTGATTGTACACCATTTTCCCAAACTCAGCCCAAAGAAAATCCAACAAGTACTCCAAAAAAAAAAAAGCCCACTGATCCAATACACTTAAAGAAATTATGTGATGAGCATCAGAAAAATAGGGTCTTACATACTTTCTATTATGATCTTGATTCTTCAAGATTTGCATTTTCAAGCTTTTTCCCCACAACCAGAGGGACTAGGAACTTTATTTCAAAAATTTGATATCCAAGAGTCTCACCTCATTACATGAGCTGGGGCTTCAACGGGAAAGAAAATAAGAAAAAGGAACACAGACACACAGGGATTTATGGCAGAAAATATGATCACTGGCAAGACGCTCACTATCCCAAACTTCTTCCTTTTCCCTTCTCCACTGGCTCTCAGAGGAGTGCATTTCCCCCAAAAAACTGTGCTGGAATCCTGTCTCAGTAGCTTTGATTTTTTCCCCTTTTAAAGAAGGAACCTTTCAATGTTCTGCAACAGATGCTTCTCACTCTGCACACAAGCAAGAAGTTAAAACAATTCTTTTTTAAAACCCCAACTTGCCTGCCAGCTAGACATTGCTAACAAGAAGGTGAAACAGCTCTACCACCCCCAAAACCAGCCTCCTACCAAAACCAGGGCTTGGAAATTATGGGTGAGGTTTTAGAGGCAACATGCTCCCATTTTGTCCATTCCTGATTTTTTGTCATCTATCTTTATCTATTTATATTTTTATACACACATGTATGTTATATATACATGTATATTTATTTCTTTTAAGAAGCACAAAAACCTGAGCAAATCCTGTTAGGAGTGCTGAAGTGCCATTGTGGGATGGAGACAGATGTCCCCAGTCTCAGTGGTCACTTCCCAGCCACCCTTGAAGCACAGATGTGCTTAGTTTGGGGATGCAACTGATGGAGGAAACACAATGCATAAGGCAGGATTTCAGAAGGTTGACAGGGAAAAAAATAATACTAAACTGGTTTTTAAGTGGTAAGGGAATGGAATACCACCAGAAAGTTGCCTCAGTATGTACTTGTGGGAAAGAAATAAGAGGGGAGGGGGGGAAAAGGAGTTAAAATATGAATGCAACTGGGACAAGCCCTTGGGAGGAAAAAGGAAATAAAGGG